>PYAF01002704.1:449433-473304 GCA_007407185.1 Glycine tomentella | reverse complement strand
TTTGCAATAGTGGAACTCTACTCTAGAGTTGAGTAGAAGAAACTGGATGTAGCCTCATAGGTTTTGAGGTGAACCAGTATAAATCTTGTGTTTTGATTTATATTCTGCAGATTTGATTATACTTGTGTGAATTCTATTTTGCATGTGTGTTCTTGTGGCATAACAAGTCTTGGATTAATCTTGGATAAAGATTCTTGTTTGTTTATGTGATAAAGATCCAAAGGGCAATAAAACTCTTATTTGAAACTCTGATTTTCATCAAAGAAATTTTAATTTACCAAGACTAACCAATTCACCCCCCTCTTGGTTAAGTGTGAAGTGTTCCTTATTTTTTACAATTGCAGATGAGGACTATGTGGAGAGCCAACCACGGGCATGCCGCTGGAAGCCAGGGAAAGCATTACCTGTGACACCCTATCGAATGCGACTAGATAGGTTGATGATTGACGATATTTGTTGGACACCATTTACTGCTCACCGTGCAGTTCGTGAGTTTGAAGTCATTTGTCTTTTCTCAGGTCATATCTACCGGGGCCCATACATTGTTAGAACCAGAGTAGGTACTCCGACAGTTTGGATTCGTTCAGAATATTCTTGTTCTTCTCAGCTTGCCTTCCCCATCCACTGAAGAGACAATATATTCATTAGACCATTGTACAAGTTCTTTGAGCATATGATTACGCACACAGCCCAAGCATCTTCACCATAACCAAGTAAACCCGTAATAACACGACAACCGCAGTTACCATCTGCTTTAACATCATTGACATTTAAAATGTAATTCTTCATGCATGGGAGAAATTGATCCAGCATTGGGATATTACAAGAGGGCATACTTCCTGAAGATGTTGACACAGAACGGGGTTGAGATGAGCAACTATCATGCTGCGAATGATACGCATCCACGTACTCAAAGTACGATGGATCTCACTTGGTTGATCTTTGGTGTTTCTTTTGTGCTCCTTTTGTCTTCACCTTTTCAGGGGGAAGACACATGGAAGTTGTATCAGGATATGCTAGTTCTTTGAGCTTACTCTTGAGAATTACTTTGCCACACATATCAAGACGTTCGAAACGCTTCGATATTGCATCCATTTCTTCTTTTATGTAGATTTCACACTCATTGTGACCTTGGTCCTCAAAATGTAACCTCCGCCAAAACATGTGTACTGTTGCCAACGGTATACTACCAAGACCAATTCTAGCTAGCTCACACGCACAAGGTAGACCATGCGTACTTCTCAACACACATCCACAACAAGTGCGATCAACATGTGCATAATCAACTTATAATAACCAAGGATAAATAAATAAAAGAAAAAGAAAGAGAAGTTTAAATTTTCAATATTCGGTCGCAAAAAGCAGTAGTGACGGAATTAGCGACGGATGGAGTCTGGCACTGATAGTGTGAGACTGGCGTTGATAGCGTGAAATTGCAGCAGAAGGCCATTTTTCACTGGAATCTGGCACCAGTAGCGCCAGAGTGGCGCCATCAGTGCCAAATGCACTGGAAGTTGGCGCCAAAAGTGCTCTAAGAAGCCAATTTTCTCTGGAATGTGGCATCGGTAGCGCCAGAGTGGCGCCATCAGCGTGGGACCTCTAATAGGACCACTATAAAAGTTCGTTCACGCGATTTTTGGGGGCCAAACCTTCTTTCTTCTTCCTTTGGACCTTTTTTCCACCATTAGAGCTTAGGGAAACTACATATCTTCACCAAACTTCATCAAAACACTTCACTTTCAACATGAAACTTATAGGGAACCCTCCTACGAGCTAGAATCTTTCATCACTTTTCCCTAAAAACCTTCAAACAGAGAGATCCCTTTCTCTAGGGAACTTCGCAAAACCCGAGCTCGGCGGGGAAAGGAAGCGATTCTCGGACACCCAAGCTTGGGGAAGTGGTCCATTAGCCTTCCTTGTCATCTTAGAGGTAAGAAACTCGAGTTTTACCGTTTGATTAGTGAATTTGGCTTTGGGATGAATAGTGACCCTTTTGAGTAAGAGCTGGAATTAGGCTTGGGTCCTTTAGAAAAGTATGTTTAAGAGGTTATTGTGATAAAGGATTAGCTTTGAAATATTGAATTCATGGACTTTAGTTCTTGGCTTTGAGAAATGCATGTGTGGGTAGTATGTTGGTTAATTGATGATAGTAGAACATGCATGAGCCTTTATACTTGCTCTTCATATGCTTGAAAGGCTTTATGAACGGTGATATTGTGTGGAAGAAACCGTTCAAGCCATGTTGTTAATTCTTGAGTTTTGGCTTGTATAGAGCTTTGAGCTCTTTGTTTTGTATAATAACCAAGGCTAAATAAATAAAAGAAAAAGAAAGAAAGAAAAGTTTAAATTTTTTCAAAAATTCTGTCGCCAAAAGCGTTAGCGACGAAAATTCTGGCGCGAGTAGCACCACAGGTACTGGAACTTGGCGCGAGTAGCGCCACAGGTACTGAAATTTGGCGCGGTTAGCGCCACAGATGCTGGAACTTGGCCCGAATAGCGCTAGAAGTGGCGCGGTTCGCGCAGGAACTCCGACTGAGCCACTATAAAAGGGTCATTTTGCATTTTGGGCAAAAATCTTCCCTTTCTTCTTCCTTTGGACGTGCTCTACCATCGATGGACCTTGAAAGCTTCATAATCCTTCATTCTTTGGCCAAAATATTTAGCTTCCAACATGAAACTTGTAAGAAATCCTCCTCTAAGCTATAATCCTTTATCTTTTTTCCCTAAAAGCCTTCAAACGGAGAGATCCCTTTCTCTAGGGAACTTCGCAAACCTTGAGTTTGGCAGGGAAAGGAGGTGATTCACGGACACCCAAGCTTGGAAAGGTCGTCCACTAGCCTTCCTTGTCATTCTAGAGGTAAGAAACTCGAGTTTTACCGATTGATTTGTGAGATTGATAATGGGATAAATAGTAACCCATTTGTGTTAGAGCTCGAATTAGGCTTAGATTCTTTAGAAAAGTATGCTTAGGAGACTATTCTAATGAATATTGAACTTTGAATCATGACTATTGGTGAAGTTTGGTTTTGGCTCTGATATATGTATGAGTAGGAAGAATGTTGGTTAAATGGAGGGTATTATGATACGTATGAGCCTAAATTCTTTTACAAAATATGTTCAGGAGACCATATAAACGGTAAAAACGTGTTGAAATAACCATTTTGATGAAATTGATAATCATTGAAATATGGTCTGGTTAGGACATGGAATTGGTTTATGCAGAGTCTTAGAGTGACTCTAGTACCTTGGTTAGGCTGAGATAGATCCTGCTGAGGGTCTGTGAATCGCCTATAAGGTGGTTTGCTCTGATAACTCTAAGATAAAGGACAGAGAAATTATAATGGAAAGGAATAGTGTTTCCTTTCATTCTAACGGTTGAGGACTGTTATTGATTGATTGGTTGTATGCCTTGTGTAGGGCGTGATACAGACATTGCTGGTGGTTGTGACCACGAAGCCGGGAGAGCCGGTGTAGCGCTGAGAGCAGGTAAGCTCTTTGTTCTTGGGAGTGTTTTCCCTTGATTGTGTTCCACCATACTCCAGAGGGAGTGATGATTATTGTATGAATTGATGCATGTATATTGAAATTGTGTGTTACTATTTTGATTGAAAACATGTACTTGATATACATGGATTGAGGTTATGTGTGTTGATTGATGAGATGTTCTGTGGCCAGTAGAACAGACTAAATATGGACTTCCCTTAGAGCCAGAGTTACATGGAACAACTCTAAGTGGTCAATATATTTGTGTATGTGATAAAACCTGAGTGAATGCACCTGTTACAGATGAGCTTCTCTTGGAAGTGCCATATATGTCTGAGTGCGTCCTGGAATAAGATATCTGTCGCAGATGATCTTTTTCCAGGCAATACGGTATAGATATATTTATATATGTGAGTGAATCCTTGGAGAATGTACCTGTTACAGATGATATTTCTCAAGGAATATAATATATCTATCTTTGTATATGTTGCATCTGAGTTAAGATATACATGTGATATGTTGTGAACTGTTGAGGGCCATGATGGCTAAATGATATTGATAAGTTTTATAAAAATGGTACTAATAAACCCTTGAGACATGTGTATATGTGTTGTTATGGCTTGAGAGCTGTGATGGCTAGTTGTAATGCCAATTTTGATATTATATGCATAGAAGTGAACCTGGGGAGGAAAGACCTCCAAGGGCCCTGAGTTTACTGAGATTGTTATCTCACCCCTGTTGGGGTTATGTTTTGCAGGTGATACTCAGGGAGCTGCTGAGAGATCCCAGGGCAAGAGGCCCGAGCAGTGATAGGTTCTGTGAGAACCTTAGGCACAGGGTTGAGAGCATGTTGGCTCTACATTTTGATATATGCCTATTGTTTTGTACCCGGATAAGGATTTTGTATAGTTTTGAGATATACAGTGTATATTATGAGAATTCACCATATATGATGTACAGTGAGTGTTGTCAATGACAGTTGATGACGTCATTTTGTTTATTGCTTCCGAATTAATTATCTATGATAATCGCTGCGCTTAATAACCATAAATCAATGTTAATGCACCGGATGCATACAGGGCGTTACATTTTGACTTATACCGAGTTTTGGGGAGACTCTAGCGCCTTGGTTAGGCCGAGATAGACCGCTGAGGGTCTGTGTATTTGTCTATGTATTGGTTAGTTCTGATAACCTTAAGATAGATGACTGATAGGCTTTATGGAAAGGAAGGATGTTCCTTTCATTGTAACGGTTGAGGACCGTTGTTATGTGCTTATGCCTGGTATGGTTGGGTTGGTGATTGATTGTGCTTATATGCCTTGTATAGGGCGTGACACCGAGGGTGTCAGTGGTGCAGACCACCGTTCTGGGGTTGAACTGCAGAGCACGGCTTTGCCAGGTAAGTTCTTTGCTCTTGGGGAATGTTTCCTACTGCCTGTGTTCCACCATACTCCGAGGGAGTGATGGTTGCATTCATGATGCATGTGCATTGAATTGGTTGTTACTTTCCTCATGATGATATGTATGCATGATTCTATGCCTTGTGTGGATGGTTATCTGTTGAATAGATCTTCTGGCCAATTAGATAGATATGGACCTCCCTAGGAGTAGAGCACAACTCCTAGTTTGGTTTGCTCACGTAAAGGGTGATGATGATCTCTTAAGACCAAGAGATAGGTAGTCTCGTCACGGCTGAAGTATATTCTCGGAGGTGCCATATACGTGCATCCATGTGTAAAGGGGTAGCTCCCGATGGGATGGCACGGGTGTGAGTTCCGGTTTCACACTGGGGACTGAGAGTCCCAGATGCTGATGATGATGCATCTTGTGGTGGGCGTAGTACCGCGGATATACATTAGAGCTAGATGATGGCTATGTATTTTTGTGAGGGCCGGAAGGCCTAGTGATTGTGATGCCTTTGATGTTGTGTATCATGGAAGTGAGCCAAGGGGGAGTAGAAGCCTCCAAGAGTCCTGAGCTTACTGAGATGTGTATCTTACCCCATGTGGGGATTATGTTTTGCAGGTGATTCATCTGGCAGAGATGATAGGTCTCAGGGCGGGAGGCCCCAGTAAAGACAGTTCCTGTGCAGCTACATGGCAGCACTGTGAAAGCATGAAGGCTCATTTGTTTTGTTTTGATGTATTTTGTACCCCTGTGAGGGAATATGTGTGTGTGCGCACACATGTTTTGGATTTTGTTATGTATCTGGACGTTATATGAATTGTATGCCCTCGTGTGAGGAAGTGATATGTGAGATCAGGGCGATGGATGCCTATTCTTTTGTATAGACACTGTGAGTGTCTTGATGATATATATATATATATATATATATGTATACCTGTGATCTTCTCCTGATATCTGTATAGATATTGTTGATGTATCTGCCATTGTTTTATGTTGTTTTGGATCAATAAGGCTGGCTGATATTTATGATGTGTGTTGATGCGTACCATACATAATGAATCAAGAAATAAGGTTTTATTTATCGCTTCCGTGGGTTTTAATTAAAGTTAATTACTGCACTTATCTGATTAAATAATTGTTAATACACCAGATGCATACGGGGTGTTACACAACTCGCTCAAACTCTATAGCAATTTCAATTAACGCATACCTTGAAACCATGCCTATCAGTCTTTTGTACAAGGTCCCTTTAAATGCATGTCCAACAACACATGTGCTTCTCTCAAAAGATGACTTTATTTCACTGTGTTGCAACGTGATCATATCGTTCATGGCATCCCAAACACTATATAGATCTCCTACGTTATTCTGCAATAGTCTCTTTAAGTTCCAATGAGCAGACTCAACCCTACAATTTTAAACACATCATAATTACATTTTATCAATTATTGTAATTCTATATCAGCAAAATAAAAAAGGTTTTATGATTTGATACCTGTTAGTTGTTGTGTTTCCAAAATGCATGACCTTATTAGTCCATGTCGTTACAAATCTTTGTTTGTGCGGATTCAACCACGTGTCTTTGAGGTACTGAACAAATATTGGCCACGGTGCACAAGCACATTCAAACTTCATAACACAGTCTTCATATTCTTTTTCAGAATCACAATCTACCAGACTCCCCCATGCATCCATCACATAGTCTTATGCATTGTTTTGTCCCACAAGGGTTTTATATTTTGTCTTCATATTCTTGTCAATATGGAACCGGCACAACAAGTTGGTTGTGTTTGGAAAAGCAGTCTTCACAACATTCATCAGGGCTGAATCTCTGTCAGCAACAATGACTTCAGGAAAAACATCACTTTTCAAAAAAATCCCCCTAAATCGTTCAAGCGCCCATACAAGATTGTTTATACGTCCGCCCTCTAAATATGCAAAAGCAGCTGAAAATGTCATCCTAGTAGGTGTGATACCAACAATGTCCAATAGAGGGAGTTTATACCTATTTGTTTTGTACGTACTGTCTATGAGAAATACCAGATGACATGCATTTATCAACTTCACTGCATCTGGATGTGACCAAAAAAAAGTCACGTACAACATTTTCGTCCTTCAGTCTATGCCAATGGATATACATATCGCGTTCAAGAAGCTTCATCAAGTGTTGCATTTTAGTATTACTCCCTCTTATAGAAGTACGATACGCATATCTGGCGTTGTAAACTTGCTTCAATGTTGTATAGTTGTTTGGGTTGTGATCCTTAAAAGGTAAAAGAATATTCTTAGGTTTCACCCTTGACTTTGTCATATCAGCAATAATAAGCTTCTCATCCTCAGTCAAAC
Organism: Glycine tomentella; assembly: GCA_007407185.1. Lineage (NCBI taxonomy): Eukaryota > Viridiplantae > Streptophyta > Magnoliopsida > Fabales > Fabaceae > Glycine > Glycine tomentella. Next base: position 466,067 of record PYAF01002704.1, on the reverse strand, counting down.
GACCAATATATGGATGTCCCGTCAATGACTTAGCCAAACGATGGTTATGAGTCCCACATATTAACTTCACCATCCAGCCTTTACCACCCAAAACTGGTTTCTCTCGTAACTTAAAAGGACAATCACACTTTCTAGTGCTAGTCGTCATACAGACTAAATCTTTTTTGAATGCTCTAAATTTTCCACTCCTTTCACAACCAATTAAAATAAATGAGGTCCTTCCCCTTTTTCCAATTGCTTTGTCAGATCTCATTATCACGGCTACGAAGCCAATCTCATACGCAACTCTACGAGCCCATTACATAGCTCTTCACGAGAATTAAACACCTACATAAACATCATAATAAAAGTTAAATCTTCTCAAATATTTAATCATCACACCATTTACTAAAAGACGACGTCATAAAAATACCTCTGAAGTATTGAAGGCATTAGAACAATCAACTGAACACATGTTATTTTCAAACGCATAAAGTGCGTCTTTGCTGTCGTCAATCACATTAATGTCTTCCGGCATAATAATTTCTTCAGACATAATACTGTTATACATCCAATCATCGTTGTCCATCTAAACAAACAGTTTAAATCACAAATACATTTATTTGAATACAACAAATTATACACACTTTACAAATACAAAAATTCAAAATTATTTTAAAACTGTGATTTTTTAAAGGTCCAAATTAACAACACATTGCAGAACGCATGCCTGCTATGTGGAAGGGTAACATCACTATCCCAATTGACAACACATTGCAGAACGCATGCCTACTACACCATGTCGATGGACAACATCACTGTCGAATTGACAACACTACACAATATACAGAGAGACAACACTATGTACAACACTATGCAATCGAAATAGGCATGTGGCAGGGCAACATCACAATAGAAATTGACAGCACTCTGTTTGACATGTCTCAATCAGCATTGGATTCCAAACGAGCTTCTATCAGCAAGACAACCACACAACTATAAATAACACAACACACCGCTAACACAACCACACACTCCCACACAACAAACCTCCGCAAACAAAATTCATTCTCAATACTATGACATTCTTAGGAGAAACAAGCAGTCAGACCATTGCTAACTCCAAATTAGCATTGATTTTTCCAAATGGATCACTGAAACACAATGAAACTGGTGTTTCTTTTCAATGTCCTACTCCAATACCAATGCGGGTTCCTAATGATTGTTCTTTTCAGACACTCAAGACTAGGATGCACAACACCCTTCTGCTAGCCAATGACCAGATTGTGAATGAAATCTACTACAGACAACCATTCCTAGATGTAGGTCAGCAATATTGTTTTCATTCTCTGCAACTCACAAATGATGTTGATGTTTGCACAATGTTAATATGCAATGAGCAATACTCGTGTGTTGGCCCTATAGAATTATTATGTACCATCAACAGAACACCCGATGGTATACTCAACCTACTTTGGTCCACCATCGTCCCTACACATGGTGCAATGCTATATTACAATGGCAGGTGGAGCATACCACGACGAGGGGATTTTGTGGGTTACTCCTTCATTGGAACAAATCCAATAAGATTTGAAATTCCTTCAGGATGCAACATTGAAACACTCAAGGATGTCATCAAGCAAGTTGCGCATGTAGGAGTTCCCCCTTATGTAATTCACAACTCACAAGTAGTCAGAAAATTGTTTTTTCGACAGCAAACTCATGCAAAATATTCAGAAAAATACTCGAATATCACATAATAGAGTTGATAATTGATGAAGACGTCTTAAAGGTGTTAGCAGAATCCAACTACTGGAAACATTTTTGTCTAATAGAAATTTTAGTTATTTTTAACAAACCAGCTACCTAACAACCCCCAATAATCGATGCAGATGTTGGGCATCATGCTCACTAGAATAATTCAAATGGAATAAGACATCTTCGTTGTACAACATTTTTAAAACTATGATTAGTTTGGTTATTTTCGTATTTCAATTGTTATTATTAGAACGTTTTGTTTTGTTTTGTTTTATTAGGTGGTGTTTATTATGTTTGTCTCTCTGTCTCTCATCCCAATTACCGTATGTTTTTAATTATTATTATGTGCAAGTCCATGTTCTTAAGAATATTACAAATGACATGCATTTTTACTTATTTATATTCTTAAGGGCTTTCAATTATTTGTAAAAAATCACAGTGTCAATTTTTTTATGTATGTTGGGTAAACAAATTCAAAAATTTTAAAAAAAATTAAATATATTCATATGGATTGGCAATCCCTATGGATCGTACGGATTGCCAATTCGTATGACTCCATACGGATGATACTAGACTGCTTTCAAAAAATGCAACTCCGATGGATGTCCGACGAGCCAAAATCAAGCAACCACCGCGACTCACGACCACCTCTACCACCATGAAAACAACACCACCAACCGGAGACCAGAAAATGCAGCACAGAAGCACAAATGAACAAAAGCAAAAAAAAAAAAAAACACAAAAGCTAAGAATGGTGTATCAGATTTAACCTAAACGATGAAGGGTATTTTTGGAATTCCAATTTTTTGCTGGATGTATAAGAAAAATGAATGGTGTAGGAAGTTAAACTCCAAAGTATCGAGCACTTCTTCTACGGGTTTTTCTCCTTGCACCCAAAAAAACTCAAATACACCATTCATTTTTCTTTAATTCTAAGATTGCCCTTTTGTACTTCTTCTTCCTTCCTTCCATTTTCAACTTCTTCTTACACCATTCAGTTTCTTCTTCTTACTTTGATGAGCTCCTCCTTCCGTTGGCTCGTGGTGGTTTGTTAGATGCATTGTGGCAGTGGTTTGTTACCTGCATTAACTTCCTTGTCGTCGTGGTGACTTGTAATCCGAAGGTAAGTTTTTTACATCTGCGAAATATTGATCCATATGAGCCATAAAGATTGTACGAATTGCCAATCTGTATTTAACACAATAAAAATACACAGTGAAGATACAAGAGTGATACTCACAACAGCGACAGCTGGACGATGAGATGAATGAGGGATTGATGAATGAATTTAAGAGAAAAGAAGGAGAGAATCGCAACAGTGCAATGCAATGGTGTGAAAATTGTATGTTAATGGTGTGAGAGAAGAGATGGATTGACAATTCGTATTTGAGATTTTAAGTGAAGAATAATTTTGATTTTTCACTCTTTTTATTGGGTGTATTTGAGATTTACTAGACGGTGGAAGAAAAACCCTTCTTCTAGAGTTTGATGCGGTAATGATTTTTTTAATCACAAATAAGGCTTTTATTTCTGTATTAGTTAATTATCCATCAAATTTTGCAGATGTGAGTTTTTTTTATTGTCTTTTATACTTAATTTTAGTATAATAGTTAGAACAAAAATTTAAAAACTTAAAAAAAAGAGCAAATATTATAATAAGTTTTGCTTGTTTAAAATTATCAAAACATACAATGGGGTGGTGGCACAGTTGGCTAGCGCGTAGGTCTCATAGCTTTTGAATTATCCTGAATTCGAGCCTCTCTCACCCTAATGTTTTTCTAAGAGATTTTTTTCCTGGTAATCAAGAGAGCCTCTTTGGTCTCCTGCATCAAATTCATAGTTTCTGGACTTTATTTACTTATTTTGGCTCTTGACAGAAAAACCCCATACTACACAAATTTTGATTCTTTCAAAAACAACTAGGAATGGAATAAAATGGACTATTCCAAATCTCAATCACTTTTCTCTACTTGCAAATAAGGTTAGCATGCGATTCTAATTCTCTTTTTCTTTTTCTTCTCTCTGATCCTAAATCATGTTGTTTTTTTCCTATTATATTTTGTGTTTGCTAAATGCTAGTATCTTGCTTTAGTTGCGTATGCTTTTTCATTTGTTTGCATGGTTTTTGCGTCCCCCCTCCCTCCCTCTCTCTCTCTCTCTCTCATGAATTGATTTTTCTTTTAGTTGATGCAGAGGCAAAACGTAGGTGTTTCTATATCCTTCCTTCTAGTTTGTTTTTTATGACTAGTTAATTAATTTTTATTCTCTATTCATGTCGATTCTTTGTTAAAATGTGACGGTATGATCCTTTCATTGCTCTACACCTTCGTATTTCCTGATTTTGAGTAGTGCTCATGGATAAATGAATATGGATGTCTCAGTGAATTGTATGTTTTTCTTTATTATAGATTCTAGGTGCCTGATCTGGCTGAAGCGAGCGCATCTAAGGTCCTAGCGCATACAGCAACGACAAAGAAGAAGCATAATCGCTGAAATCCATGACAACATAAGTGAGAAGGGTAATTCGACTTTTCACTTAAAATTAAACATCAATTCCCGAAGACAAAGAGGGGTGCAAAAGAAATGCAATTTTACAAAATAAGTGTCCATGTAATAAGTTGAAATCCTAGATAATGTCATTGTAATTTACTCAAAAATAAATGTAAAATAAATTGAATTTTTTAAAAACTAAAAACAAACGAATAAATATCACATGTGAATGCATTTTAAATATTTTGGATAGCAATTATGTGCAGATTAAGTGTCTCCCCTTTGGTCTCTTCTCCCAAGCAAAACCTCAATTTCTCCTTCACGAACCCTAATTCACTCTTCCCATTCCAAATTTCGATCACGTATCCGATTCAATCTTTCTCTCCTTGCTAATCTCTTCGTTTGCCTCGCACATCAAGGTTAGTATGCGATTCTAATTCTCTTTTTCTTTCTCTTCTCTCTGATCCTAAATCATGTCATATCTTTTCCGCATGCTTTTCGTTTGTTTGCATGGTTTTCACGTCCTCACTCTGTATCTCTTATGAATCGACTTTTCTTTGACTTGATGCAGAGACAAAACACAGGTGTTTCTATATGCTTCCTTCCAGTTTGTTCTTGATGACTATTCTCTATTCATGTCAATTCTTTGTTAAGATATGACAGAATGATCCTTTTGAAAACAATATGAACAACACACAAATCAAGAAGGGGGATGAATTGGTTGTTCTTGGCCAATTAAAATTTCTTTAACAATCAGAGTTGAAAGGGATCGTATCACAAAACAAACATAGAACTCTTTTAATAAATCAAACTCCAATCTTTATAGGATGCAATTACAACAAAAATGTTTCTGTTGATTATGAAAATTTATACCAACGAATGACAATTAATAACAAAAAGAAAATATAAAAGAAGAAATAATCAACACCAAGATTTATACTGGTTCACTTCTCAATCCTAGAGAAGCTACATTCAGTTTCCTAATCAACTAGTTAGGATCTAACCATTTGCAATTTGTTTCTTATAAGTTTATACAATCACTTTCAATCAAACCTAGATTAAGAACAAGAAAACTCTCTTAGTCCCTCTGTGATCAAGACTTAGAGAAACACCATTCTCTAATCTTCTCTCTAGAAAAACCTATTATAGACAAACTTTAAGAAAACTATTGAACTAGTTACAAAACTCAGAATTTCTAAGAAAGAATTACAACCAAAGTAGCAAGGAGAGAAACAATCTGATGATCCAATACTGATGAATGCAAATGATTAAGATTCTTGAATCAAGGTTAAATAAATATCTCAAAAGAATCTCTCCAAAGTCTTTTTCTTTTTGCAAAAAATGCCCAAAAGAAAATCCTCACAAGGTTTCTTTATGATTGATGAAACTGAGGATTTGTTGGTCAAAATACTAAATAGCTCGTAGTATCTTTTCTCTCTTCAAAAAGGGTTATAATATTCTTTGTTTTTAGTCCAAACAAGCAACATCTATTTATAGAGAAAACTGTTTTAACTGTCAATAATCGATTAAATCACTTATATAAGTGTTCTTGAGGCTTTTTGGAAAAGACTTATGAACAATGTAATCGATTAAAACGCAATGTAATTGATTATCACAAGAAACTTTAATCAAAATAGTTGTCAAGTAATCAATTACCACCATGCTATAATCGATTATTACAGGAAGTCCATTATGTGATTTTCAACTGTGTAATTGATTACCATAATATCGTAATTGATTAAAATGTTCTTTGTTTTCAAGTAATAGATTACCACTTGTTTGTAATTGATTAAACCAGTGAGAAAACATTTTCCCAAAACTTGAAACATGAAACACTTAGCTTTTTATGCACTCATGAAAACTTTGTGTTTCAGAAAAAAAAATTATGAAACTTTTGCTTTTATGAAAACATGAATGAGAATTATGCAATGGATCATAGGAAACATTAACTTAGACATACACAAATTACAAATTCCGTTCGATTGAATTGACATGTAAAAAGCCTAAACATTTCAATGTCTAAGATCCTCAGTATCATTGGTCCTCTCTAGCTCCCCCTGAGTCTAACACCTTTCCCTGCCCCACACCCGTGTATTTCTTTATTTTGAGTCACTCATTTTCTTGAAATCAATTCACTGAAAAACAACCTTTACAACAATAAAGAAACATACTAATTTCTCTTAAATGGATCAAATATACAGAACCTTAGAGTCGAATCTAGTTGTTATATCATGGTTCTAAAATATGTAAGTCAATCTCAATACACACACATTAGGACTTTGTCATTTGTGTTATTTGATCAAATTAATAACTGGTTGGTTGGCATCAGACTCAGACACTTATCTTTAAGCAAGCAAGTAAGGGATAGTTCATATTGTCAAAGTTACTGCAGAACTTTAAGAAACAAATATAAAGGCCAATCTCAAGCTTCTTATCCAGACCCCCTTCTTTCATGATATACACTAGACCAGATATTTCATACCATTTTGGAGCAGGCTTCTCCATGATTACAAACTCCCCCATAAGACTTCTTTCCAATAAATTTAGTTATAGGGACATACCAATTAACAACTTAAATTGATTCTGCTCAGTTTGATTTACTTGTTAAAATACAATTTTTATTTGGATAAATTAGAATCAAGTTTTTGTTTCTCAAGGGGAAAACAACCTGGTAACTAAACATAAAAAATTAGTCCTACATACCAAGTATTAGTATATAATCTTTTTCACTATTTTGAACTATGTATAGAAAAAGGTCAAATCAAGCTAGTCTCTACTTTAAATAGTGCTTACATGTTTCAAAAATATAAAACATCGTTTAGATTACTTGTCACACATTTTTGTTTGAGTCTGTCTTGACTTGAAAGCCTATTTGAAGGTCTATTTTTATGCAAACCTATTACTGGTAAGCTAGAGGGCTAACAGGCAAAGCCTTATACTAAAAAGTTTAAAAGAGCAATTTCTATATAAGAAGGTTTTATACACAGGAAAATTATAGATCGTGATTAGTTCATATTGCATAAAAAGATGATAATCAATATTGGATGTCTGGAAGATGATTTGTACAAAAATAACGGGATACATAGCACCTAAAATCTAAGTGCTTTCATGAAATCCCTGAACCTGATGTTCCAGCTATCCACTGTATAAAAAAGAAAGGCTTTCTGATCGAACAAAGTTCCTGTCCGTGGGAACTAATATCTCTTACAATCATCACTCTAACTTTAAATTAAAAAATAATAATCTTTATTTATAAACAACACAAAACAAAACCACAAAAATGCTTAACATGACAAATAAATTGTCAATAACACTTCTAGTCATCATTTGTTTCACGTTGTCTGTAGACTCATTTCTTTGAATGTTCCCTTCTCATGGCATGATTTTGGAGAAGAATCATTCCATGCTGTAGTTGACCTAGAATGTGCCACATAGAGAAGCAAGTTGTAGTTGACCTTCCTTTGCTTTGTGGTAGTGGATGCTTGATGCTTCTGAGAAGATTGGAGTAAGGATACTGAAAGTGTAATGCCACCCAAAATGGCAAGATCATTTTATAAGGTGTAACTGACTTGTAACCCCTTGAGATTAGGTAGTGCATAAACTTGATTGCAAGAATGATAGCCATTGTAAATGGTTTTTGGTATTGTGTTGACGAGTGATGTTTCTGCAATCAAACAGATAGATATATTAACTTGCTTGTATATGCTGAATTTGAGCTGGTAAAAATATTATGACGATATTGCACAGGGATGAACTGAACTCACCAATTTTTCCCATTAGACTGCAATCGTTCTCTACCTTAGAATTCTTGGGAGTCCCACAAATGCATGAGCTGAAAATAGCACCTGCAAAAAGCCCCAAAAGGCCATAAAGACTACAACTTTGTTTGTGTTCAATTTTAAGGCTCTTTTTTTTTTTGGAAGCTGATTAACCCTGTACTTGAAAAAGATATAAACAAAAAACAGAAGTCACTTCTGCTCTCCAAAGGATATGAGCATGCTCCTTTATATAGGATCCTAAGAATATCAAAGTTTGTTCAGCACCTTCAGGATGGTGGTTGCTTATTCCAATTTTAAAAAAATAATAGGGTAGGTTGTTTATTGCTACACAAGTCAACTTAATATTACGATTCTTGCTAAACATTTTTTTCTTAAAAGTTTGACTATGTACCTGTTCTTGCGGGCCAAGGCTAAACTCTGTTTCAATATACCAAGTTCAAAAAAAAATTTTGCAGAACAAAAACAAGTGTGTGGAGCAAATTGTTGATGGGCAAATGGTCACTGACTCACTGGTCAACATCTTGTTTGTGGATTTTATTTGAGCCACAGTCAAGAAAGCAACCGACACCAAACTCTGTTTCAATATCGTCACAAAAGAAAATAAAGTGTTATTGAATGAATGGTGAATTAGTATTATTTTTCCGACGCCCAAAAGTAAACCATTACTTATATGTTTTTTTTGTTAGGTTGGCTGTTTGGCGTAATGTGACTTGGTAATTACAGTTTCTTGAAATCAATTCACTGAAAAGCATCCTTTATCGCAAAAAGACATACTAAATTATGTATACACACAATATATCATTTGTATCATTTGTGTTGATTGATCAATTAACCACTTAATGAAACAAGCACTTATTTTAATTTTTAAGATAAACGTGAGCGTTGGTATCAAGTATTAATTATAAACAATAATATTAGTGGTAGTGATTTTTGTCTCTTAACCAAATGATTCAGAGTTTGAATTTTGATTGACTCTTTGGTATGTAATAAATTGTGTTAGAAAAATAATACTCACCTTGTGTAAGTTCACAGTCCCCGAAAAAAATTAATCATCACTTTTTCGACGAACCTTACGAAACAAATACAAGGTTGATCACAATTCACATGTTTCTTATACTGTTTTCCATTATATACGCCAGATTAGATATTTCATACGATTTTGGGACAACTTACTAATTTCTAGTAAGACTTATTTCACAGTGGTTGCAATCCTTTTTAAGGTGCTAGACTTGGACATACAGAAGCACGAATGTTGAACACGACATCATTAATGTCTAAATTATAGGACATACATATAAAGATATTCTAATTAAATGAAATATGAGTAACATATAACAAAATATATAAATTGACGGTATATTCATTTTTTTAATTCTAAATATTTTTCAAGTGTATTAATGTGTAAAGGTGATAGCTTAAGTCTTCAAGCAAATAAAAAGTAATTTTTAAATTAGACACCTAATAAAAATGTCGAACAAGTGTCTAGATGTGTCGGTGTTGAAAATGTGTCCAGCACGACGACACTTCTAATAAGAGAGGTATCTGTTGCTTCTTCACATACCTTTCTAGCATAAATTGACAACTCAAATTGATTTTGCTCGCTCCGCTTTACTTGTCTAAATATTTGGAGAAAATAGAATCATATATGTTCTTTGTTTATAATGGGAAAAACAAGCTGGCAACTAAACATAAAAAAATAGTCCTACATATTATATAAATTTTATTATCAAATATCTAATAACTTTTTCAGTATTGTGAACTATGTATGAAAACAAGTCAAATCAAGCTAGTTCTAAAATAGGACAAACATGTTTTAAAGTACAAGAGGTTGTTTATATTATAGTGACATGTTTCTAATTGGAAAGGTAAGATAATGGGCTATCAGGTAAAGCCTTTTTCTAAAGATTTAATGTCACTTTTGGTTCATCAAGTTTCACATTTATTTCGCTTTAATACATTAAGTTTTAAACTTTCAATTTTGGTCTTTTATATTTTTGAAATGTCCCGTTTTGAACATTTTTCAATTTTTTCGTTAACAACGTTATTGTTTGTTAGTGTTTTAAATTTAAAAATAATCAATTTAACATAGTGATAATTTTTAATCATCATTGTCTTTATTTTATTTCAAGCCCAAATCAAATCATCTTCTTTGAACACCACCACCATTAAAACCTAGATCTGTTGTGTACCCAAAACATAGATCCAAAACACAACCTAGATTTCTCATGTCACGACCACTATCTCACCAACGACATGTCATGTCCAATGGCGATCCCTCTCGTCTCCCATTCAGATCCACTTACCTGTACGACCCCGACACTCTAAACATAGCGCACGCAACACCACAACACCATCACTAGAGCATCATCGCTCCAACACCACCATGACCACCATTAACAATCAAACATCACCTGTGACCGAATTCGTGCCTCCTCGTGCAGCTATCGTCACCTTCTACCACCGTAACCAAATCTTCCATTAACAAAATGGGACTTGGGATTATGTGTGATATTTAGGATTTGCAACCTCCCCGTCTCCTCCATCTTCTTAAAGAAATGCATCAACTTCATTTGTACCACAAACACGATTGAAAACACAAACCCCAACAAACTCTAAACCGAAACCTCGATGATGGGTTCAGAGACTTGAAGGGTGATGTTGGGCGTGCAATGAGTTGAAAATTTTGAAGATTAGGGGTTTAAGGTTTGTTGATTGACCAATGTATTCAATGTGATTTTTGGAGGATTTTAGAGATTATTAAATTTTGATTTGTGATTCTGATTTGAAGCTAAAATCTGATTTAGGATTTTGATTTGCATTTAGAATTGGAAAATGGAATCTAATATTTACATTCTACGATCCAATCTAGGCATTGATATGCGTCTAGCATATAAGGTTTTTCAAGTTAAAATAATCATAGAATCAATCATAATTGAGCAATAAAGGTCTTATATTTGTCGAAGTTCTGATCATTATATCATCAATCATAAGATCATTAATTTATGCAATTTTATAGCATGAAACCAAGAAAAGAAGGGAAGAAAGCAAGATCAAGAAGCCAAGATTCTCTGGAGTCTCACACGAATAGCGCGAGAGCTCGTGCCAGTATATATTAGATACATATCCAAAAGCATATATTAATGTTTAATGTTTAAATTTGATTTTAATGTTTAAATTTTAGCAGTATATATTAGATACATATCCAAAAGCATGTCTCAAATTTAGATATTGCCAAATCAACAGAAAATCGGATTGAATTTTTTTTAGGAAACATGTGTGATATGAGTCATGGCATGGTATTGCATAGAACATGATTGGAAATTATGATTGTTTTGGTGTCTGAATTGCATATTGAAATAGAAAATGATACTTGATAAGAAATTAAAAGAGTCTAGCTTGATATCATTGCCTGTGAGGATTGAGCCTATACAGAAAATTTTGTTTAGAGAGACCTCACTGTGGTAGTACTCTAGAACTTGATCTGTTTCTCTGCAATGCATGTACATTTTGATATGATAAAGGCATTTTGTTCTTTTAGCCAGGGCCAAATTGACATACCTGAAAAAAATTTCCATTGCTAACCCTTTGAGCTTGAGACCTTTCTATTCAATCACCTTATGAAGTGCTTAAACCATATCCATTGACTTACCTTAATTTAGATTGGAATGCTTATGTGGTGTCAAAAGAAGAAGAAATAAATTGAGGTGAGCTCCACTAAAGTTGAAGAAAAGAAAGGAAAAGAACTATTTACAAGTAAGTTCAAAAGAGGAAAAGAAAAGAAAGAAATGCAAAAGGAAGAAAAGAAGAGAAAGGAATGAAATATTCTGAATAAAAATAAGTAGTGGAGCAAAAATTCAAGAGAAATTTGAATGAATTTTAAAAGAATATCAGTGCTTCAATCTCAATAATTGTTTAGCTACTTTCCAAATATTCCTACCCTTAAGCCAGGCCAAGTTACAACCCTATAAAAACCTTTTGATCAGTTTATGCATGTATTTATGTTTCTCATTCTTAGGAACTTGAGAATATGATTAAGCTTATGGTAGTACTATAGCTATGGTGGATTGAGAGATTATGTTAATACCCCAAACACTTGAGTGTTGAGTGAATGATATATCTTGGTGAAGGGTATTCAAGTTAGATTTTCACATTTGATAAAGTATTGTTGAAATTTTGATGTGGAAATCAGTCATGCTTAGCATAATAATCCTAAGATTGTTTATGCAATGTTGTGCTTGATTGTTTGTTCCTTGCTTCCCACTGTGAACTTTTGTTTATTGCTGAGAACAACAACATCTAAATCTGAGAATTATTTGATATGCGTCTAGTATATAAGGTTTTTTCAAGTTAAATAATCATAGAATCAATCATAATTGAGCAATAAAGGTCTTATATTTGTGGAAGTTCTGATCATTATATCATCAATCATAAGACACTAATTTATGCAATTTTATAGCAGGAAACCAAGAAAAGAAGGGAAGAAAACAAGATCAAGAAGCCAATATTCTCAGGAGTCTCACACGAATAGCACGAGATAGTCGCGCCAAAGAGTTAAATTAGGGTAATCTTCTCTGGAGTCTCGCGCCATTCGCGCGAGAGTTGGCACCATTCGCGCCACAGACCTTAAATTGACAAATTCTCTTTGGATTCCCACGCGAATGACGTGAGATTTGACGCCATCAGCGTTAGCGACACGAGATTTCAAGATTTTAATTGATATTGCATGAAATTAGAAGATATGAAGGAGTTTTATAACCTAAATATAAATATGGACTTAAGAAACCAGAGGGAGGACTTCCACACTTGCAAAGAACAAAATAAGAGCAAAAGAGGCAGCTTTGGGAGTGCTCAAGCTAGGTCAAGAGGATTGATAATCAAGATTGAAGGGGATATCTCTTCTTCTTCTCCTTATTTTCTATTCTTGATCTAGGTATCTTTCATTTATTGAGGTCAGACACGAATATGTCTAGCTAATTCTTTTATTGTAGTTGAGACTAAAACCTAATGTGAACTCCTTTGTAATTGGATTAATTTCTATTATTCTTTTATGCTAAGTTGTTTTATTTTACCTTGTGTTTAATTAATTATATCTTTATTAGACCTGATCATTTTGGTAAAGTTCTGAGAATTAAGGTTTACAATTGGAATATTGGGGCTTTAATTTCTGACAACGATAAAATAACAATTGTTACATTACCTAGGGATAGGGATGTATGATTGCAGATAAATTGATGTATTTTGTTAATGCTTAATTTAAGATAGATTACTAAGGAATTAGGGTCTTGATTGGGTTAAAGGGTTAAAGTCACTAAGGAATTAGGATTTAACTATTTTTCATACAAAGATACATTATCTGAATAACTATATAATTGAATTTAGTAATCAATTCAAGTAAAGAAGGCTGGGATCAAGGGTTAATGTGCTCTGACTACAATTCTTCTTCATAAATTCTTCAAATCCAATAAACTCTGTTTTCAAATTCTTATTGATTCTAAATTTTGTTATTTAATTTTCTTACGTCAACATATAATATTCTCCTTCCATCCAATTTTATTAATCCAATTTAAAGATATTAGTTGTGATAAGATTAGTATCTCAATCCTCGTGTAAACAATATTCTACTTATCATTTTATTTCTTGGAACGATCGAAACATTTGTCGAGTTCGCAACATGCATCTTCATCATTAGTGAAATTGTTCTTTGTTGGTTTATATTTTTGATATTATTACATGTTTGAAGATTTTTAACCACCAAAAATCAATCACTATTTTAAATTAATGATTATAAAATTTAAACGTTAACGAAAGATAAATGTTTTTGATGGAAAACACAAAAATGTACTAAAATGACATATTTCGAAAACATAAATAATCAAAACGAAATAAGTATGAAACTTAATGATCAAAAGTGATATTAAGCCTTTTCTAAATAGGTCAAAAGAACAATGTTCTAAATTAAAACGTTTTATACACACAGGAGCACAATATAGACCATGACTAGTTTATATTACACAAAAGGATGATAATCAATATTGGTTGTTTGGAAGATGATCTGTACAAAAGTATCGGGAAGTTTCTTATCAACGCTTATTAACACAGTACCTAAAATCTCAATAGTTGTGGATTTTCGTGCAATCCAATGTTCCAGCCAGCTATCTACTACCATAACAAGCAAAGACCTTTGATCGAACAAAGTTCCTTGCCACAGGAAATAACATCTCTTACATTCCTCACAAGGACTTTTGTAAACATTGCAATATCTATTCACGGAAACTCTGAGCTGCACAAGATAGTTTCCAGTTTTTCAACACGAAACAAAACCTGCAGCAGTTACAAACGATATCAGCACTTGATATAGATTCATAAATACTGGATGAACAAATATATAAAAAATGGAAAAAAAAAAAAAAAAAAACACCGATGCAATTTTACATTTTTTGGTCCAGAATATACAGTGACAATGATCCAGCTACAGAATTTAAAAGCCAACAAGCAATCCACATATTAGCTTGATCCATAGGATAGAGTATAAGAAATGCAAAATATGAGAGAACAGTAAAACCAATAAATTTCACCGTAAATAAATTTCCCCCTTCATATGCATATAAGGATGAGAAACATACAAATATATCATCCATTTGCCCAAATATTGTTGCTTAGACATGTTGCATACAATACAAGAGGAAAAAAGAAAATTAAAAAAATATAATATTGATTTCCCATCTCTTTTCCTACTACTTAGCGAACAAGTCCAGTTCTGAGTATTTTTTAAAATTTCCTACCAAAACTCAGCATTCAATATGACTTAGTGGAAAACAATCCATTCCATGGGCTTTTACCATGATACTGCAAAGTACTAGTGAATCTTCAGATCTTGGATCAATGAATTACTTTCAATTCACTAACTTTTGTTAACCTTTCTCTTCATCTCCACCTTCATTCTATAGTAGTTCAAGACTCCAAAAGTAAACGAAGTAGTTGGTTGAGTACTTTACGATGTAACACAGAAGGTTTTTAAATCCCTTCCTCTTTTTACCCGCATTAACCACTTCTCTGGGGAAGAGTTGGGGACAAGCAGCTCCATGGTTAGAAGTTCTCACCAAGAGTTAAACATTAGCAGCATAAAAATGATTACAAAATGAATTTTGATGAAAAAATAATGGAGAAAAGGAGCTATAATCATCAAAACTATACAGAAAACAAACATATAAGCATACATTAGAATATAAGCAGTTCAACAAACCACTTGTTAAAATCTCAGATGCAGTTCAGATAAGTTACACCTCTAATATGAAAATGACCATAAAAAGAGAATACAGAATAATTTTTGAAAGCCAATCAAAGTAATTACAAAGCCCCCTTGTCACTATGCAAGGAGGTATCAGAACAACTAACAAAACTAAAGCCAAAATAATGATATACTTGAATGCCATCAATTGTCAATCCTAAATCCAATCAAAATCTATCTAAAATATAAAAGGAAAGAATGCATAACAACAAAAATCACATACAACAAACAAAACACAAACCAAATTTATAAGACTAAGGCGAAAAATGATTATAAGGACTAAATTTATAATTTAAACATTGAGACTAGCATATATAGAAACCAGGAGTATACACCAAGATCCTTCAGCTCTTGCCAGTAAGGCTATAAAATAACACCTATAAGCTCGTGCAAAACAACCAGCCATGCACTTAATCTCAAACAAGAGTAAAAGTCAATATAGTCAGAGTATTTGAACATCCAAACTCTGAAATCAAACAAAGCAAGGTACACAATTTGAACAAGCATATTATAGGTATATGATACATGAAAATTTAGAAACATCAGGAGGCATAAAATTGACTATGGCACTAATCATTCATCATCCCCATGGTGACGGCTCCTTCTCTTTCCTGATTTATTGACATCCCTACCCTTCCTTGAATCAATGTCAGATGATGATGAAGCCCTTTTGTTCTTTCGCTTGTGCCTTCTAATAGAATCTTCAGAGAAATCAGAATCTGATAGACGGCTTCTCCTTCTCCTCTTCTCCTTCCTACTCTTTCTATGCCTACGCTTATACTCATCGTCTTCATCTGAAGAATTGTCCCTCTTCCTCCTAGGTTTCCTCCTTCTCTTCCTCCTCCTCCTTTCTTCACCTGAATCATCTGAATCACTAACTTCCCTCTTAGCACTCCTCTTCTTTGACCTACCTCTCTTTCTCCTCTTGCCTGAATCTTTGTCTGATCCATAATCACCTCTCTTCCCACTAATTTTCTTTCCAGACCTTTCAGCAATAATTCTCTCAATCTCAGAATCAATCTCAGAATCTGAACTTTCACTATCCTCCTCCTCCTCTTCAGAGCTCTCAACATTGCTTCTCTTATCCACCTTGTCAGCCTTCAACTTTTTATCCAATCCAACCAACCCCACAGGCATTTCAGGATCCTTCTCATTTTCATCCTTGATTTTCACATAGTTCTTGCACTGAAACTTGAGGTGCCCAACACGACCACACTTTTTGCAGGCCCCACGGGATACATCCACCTCAGCATTTGTTATCTTAGCAAGCTGTAGAAGCCCCTGGAAGCTAGCATATGCATTCTCAGCATCAGGTTCTGCATTTGGCAGATTTTGAGAAG
>PYAF01002704.1:398501-449333 GCA_007407185.1 Glycine tomentella | reverse complement strand
GGAAGGGGAGGTGGGGGGTTGCACGGTGGAGGGGGATGGGAAGGTGGGGGTTGCGCGGTGGAAGGGGATGGGGAGGTTGGGGGTCGCATGAAGGGGAAGGGGAAGGGGAAGGGGAAGGGAAGGGGGGGTCGCGCGCGGAGGGGGGAGGAAGCCGGAGGGGGAGGGAGGAGAGAAATATGAGAGTGAAGAGAGGAGATGGTTCTGGAAGGAGATGAGGAAGGAGAAGAAAAATTAAAAAGAGATGTTATGGAGTATTGTAGAGAGGAGAGAGAGGGAGGAGGGAAAAAACGCGTAGGGTTTAAGGAGACAAAAAAAAAAAATGAAAAAAATGAAAATAAAATTGTATTTTGAAAAAAGTGGGATTTTTTCCTATATACACTAGTTTGGTGAACTTTTTTCCCAATCTACACTATAATTCCTTGTTTATTTCCCAATAACATTCTCCATTCATCTTCATCTGAATTGTCGACAATAACAAAACTCTTAAGTCTCAAGTCTTGACACTGATATTCTCACATATTATTCATCAAGCACCTTTGACATTTAGCCTTTGGGTTCAAACTTGGCAAAAATTTGGTAATAAGAGCGTAGTATATTCACAACAAAATCAAACATAAGAACAAATTAGTTAAAAAACGTAAAGCATATTAATTGTTTATTCTAAATTTGATTTTAATATAACTTTTTTATAAGTATTAAAGAAATTGAATTTATAAAATAATACAAAAATAATAACAAATATGTATTTTGATTTTTGAACAACACTATAAACCTAAAAAAATACAAAGTGACAACTCCAACCTCAAACACTTACTAGTATTTTTTTATCATGTCAAATAATAGAAAACCATCATTTGTATTCTAAATAATAAAATAATGTATTGTACAAGGATCACTTGTATTCTAAATAACAAAAATATATGTATGGTGAGTCGAGGAGCCAATCCGTCCCGCTCCGCCGAACCGACGGACTAGGCAGGGCAAGCCACAACGGGTTGACGAATTGGGTTGTTCATCCTGTCCCACTAAATTGATAGCGGACGAATAGGGTGACTTGTTTTGTCATCCCTAGACCCTAGATGGCACTTTGTTGCCCAAATGTTGTTGGTGCTTGGTAGGTGGATCATGGATGGGAAAGGGGAGGAAAGAGGGCATATTGGGATAAAAGAAAAAATATTTAACCTTTCTTTAAAGAGTAACAAATAAAATGGTTGAAAAAAAGCCTTTGTCGCTGGGGACGCTAGAAGCCGTTTGTTTACTAGTCATTTTGTTTACTAGTCATTACTATTTTTTTTACTAGTTTTACTGTTTTAGTCCCTAAATATTTTTGTGGTTACATTTTTTTTATATATATTAATGATGCTTTTTTTTAATATATATTTATTATTAACTTTTTTATCTATTTTTTTAAAAAACTTTTTTAATATATATATGTGTGTGTGTGTGTGTGTGTAATTTTTCTTTTATTTTCTACACAACTAAACAAAATGAGTGTTCATGTTTATTTTCGTTTCTACCAATAGAAAATTACTAAATTATTTAATTTTCTCTTTCTTTTCTTTCACTTTTTCCTCTAAATCAAATATGAAATATACACTTAAAGAAAATATACTATAAACAAGCGTCCCACCTTCTTACAACTCACTCTCACTCTATTTTTCTTCTAGTCTCTATCTTATTACATTTCATATTACTAATGTGTTTGAAAAGGTGGTAAGGGATCCAAAACCAGGTGAAACCATGAAAAATTAGAAGCAACTCTATTTTGCTTTGTCTTTGATGTGGTAAATCTTATACCCTTTTTCATTAATATATATATATATATATATATATATATATATATATATATAATCATTTTGTCAATTAAAAAATATGATAAACCTAAATTGATTTCATAAAAGTGAAGTCAAACCAAATTTTGTTATACATTTTTCTTTATTTCTTTCCTTTCTCCAACCGAAAATGGGGGTGAACATTTAACATCGTTCCATAAAGAAAAGGGATGAAAATGAAAAAAAGACCTTAATGAGAAAAAAAAAACAAAAGAACAAATTTCAAAATATATTGAAGCTATTCTGATTATTTGGTTTTTAAATATTTGTTTACAAAATAAATGGAACCTTTTAGACAAACAGAAAAAGAGAGAAAGTTGAAACAGAAAGTGATTCTGAATATTATTTGTAACTTATCAAAAATTAGTTAAAGCTTTATACAAGTGAGGTATTTATAACCTCTTGATCTGATGCTAACAACCACTAACTGAAAATAACAGAAAACTCACTAAATGAAAATAACAGAACTGACTGCTGTATAGTGAGAGGTACAATAAGCAAAGTGCTAACTACAGGCTAATACAGAGGGGTGTTGTTAGCAAAAGCTAAGAGCACTTACATATTCTAACATCCCCCCTCAAACTCAAGGGGAAAAGTTTTCAAAAGAAATACTTTTCACATTGAGTTTGTTCTTGAGAAAGTCAAATATGGCAGGAGAAAGTGGCTTGGTAAGAACATCAGCCCATTGATCCAGGGCAGGAATATGCACAATGGACAACTGCTTGGCCAGAATTTTCTCTCGAACAAAGAAAACATCTATTTCCATATGCTTGGTGCGGCTATGAAACACTGGATTGTGAGCAATAGAAACATCACTCTGATTGTCACAAAAAATAGTAGGAGTAGTGAAGGAAACTTGTAACTCAGTGAGAAGGGCATGAATCCAGGTCAGTTCAGTGGAAGTTTGAGCTAAACTTCTGTATTCGGCTTCAGTGCTAGACCTTGCTGTAACTTTCTGCTTGCGAGACTACCAAGAGATTATATTGGAGCCAAGAAAAACAGCAGAACCAGATGTAGACCTTCTGTCATCAACATCAGATGCCCAGTTAGCATCACAAAAGGCATGAAGAACTAGAGGCTGACTGATATCAGCACACCTGAACAGAAGCCCATGACCCACAGTTCCCTTAAGATACCTTAAAATCCTCTTAATTGCTGCCTAGTGAGACTCAAGAGGAGCAGCAGAGTAGCATATTGTAAGCCACCCACCACTGAACTGAACAAAGTAGGATCAGGAAATATATCAGCACCATGTTAGATAGCTTACAGTTAGAAACCATAGGAGAAGAGATGGAGTGAGCTTCTGCCATGTTGGTTTTATGCAGCAAATCCTGAATGTATTTGCTTTGGATCATGAGAATGGAGCTGTTGGACAGATGCTTACCTCAATACCCAATAAATAATCCAAATGCCCAAGCAGCTTGAGTGAAAACACATGATTAAGTCTAGTGGTGAGCTGCTGGATTAGGACATTAGAGCTTCCAGTAATTATAATATCATCTACATAAACTAGTAGATAAACAGTGTGTGACTGATGTGTGTATATAAAAAGTGAAGAGTTACATTTGCTCCCTATGAACCCAAACTGAAGTAGAGTGGACTTTAATCTGTCAAACCACTGCCTTGGAGCTTGCTTTAATCCATAAAGTGCCTTGTTAAGCTTGCAGACCAAGGTTTTATCTGCATTTTCAAAACCTGGTGGCTGTGTCATGTATACAGATTCTTCAAGTAAGCCATTTAGGAAAGCATTGTTTACATCAAGTTGAAATAACTCCCACCCATGAGAAAGAGCAAGAGTGAGAACTATTCTAATGGTTACAGGTTTGATTACAGGTGAGAAAGTCTCATGAAAATCAAAACCCTGCACTTGGTGGAAGCCCTTTGCAAATAACCTGGTTTTGAATTTATTGACAAAACCATCAGCATTTTCTTTAACCTTGAAAACCCAATTGCACCCAACAGCTTTTCTGTTAGCAGGTAGAACAACCAACTCCTATGTATTATTCTTTATCAAAGCATCATATTCTTGTTTCATGGCAGCAAGCCAAGCTGAATCTGCCAAGGCCTTTTTCACATTTTTTGGTTCAGAATGAACAAGAAAAAGGGAAGGGTGTAGTCGGGGATTATGAAGATCAGATTTGGACCTTGTTTGCATGGGATGAGTGTTAACAGGAACAGAACTAGGTATCCAAGCAGATTCAGAAGAGGAATCAGTCACAACAATATTTTCAGAGGAACTATTCTGAACAGACCCAGATTCAACAGTGGTGACAGGTTGAGAAACAAAAGGAAAAACAGTAGGACTAGTACTAGAAATAAGAGAAAACCCAGGAGGAACACTGGGAGCAGGGAGAGAATGGGATGAGGAGGACTGAGGCTGTATAGAAGTAGACAACCTAGCAGGTGGACACAGATTTGGGTTTAGATTGAAATATGAATCAAAATGTTTTTCAGAACTAGAACATTTAGAAAATAATTCAGAATAGGGAAACCTCATCTTATTGAACAAAACATCCTTAGATATGTAAATTCTACCAGAAGGAGACAAGCATTTGTAACCCTTATGAGAATTAGAGTACCCTAAAAGCATACATTCTTGAGACCTGAAATTCAGCTTGTGAGTATTGTACTATTGTAAGGTTTTAGAAGAGGAAAGCAAACACAGCCAAAGGTTTTAAGGAACTTAAAATCAGGACTCTTGTGAAAAAGAGTGGTAAGAGGAATGTCAAAGTTAAGAGAGGCAGTAGGAAGCCTATTGATTAGGTAGACAGCTGTACTGAAAGCATAATCCCAAAACTGCGGAGGTAAAGAAGCATGATGCAACAAGGTAAGACCCAAATCCACTGTATGTCTATGTTTTCTTTCAACCACACCATTTTGATGATGAGTGTGAGGACAAATGAGTCTATGAGAGACACCATAGAATGATAAAAGAGTAGAAAAGGGCCTGTACTCACCCTCCTAATCAGATTGAACATTTTTTATTTTAGTGCTAAGTTGCAATTCAACTTGAGTTTTGAAAGCATGAAAAACAGAGATGGTTTCAGCTTTTGTTTTTATGGAAAAAATCCAAGTAAACCTGGAAAAAGCATCAATGAAAGACACATAGTACTTATAACCAGCAAAGGAGGTTAAATGAGAAGGTCCCCACAAATCAGTAAATATAAGTTCTAAAGGAGAATAAGTGGAAGTGGAGGGAGAGGAGCGTAATCTGAGATTTACCCATACAGCAAGATGCACAAAAATTTGAGACATTTTTATTAGACTGTGAAATATTACAATGATTGAGAACAAGTCTCATTACATGACCATTGGGATGACCTAACCTATTGTGCCAAACATTGACATTACAAGGAAAGGAAACATAAGATTTTATATTTGTTGAGGAATCAGCTGAAGTAGATAAAAGCTGAGGAGAAATATCCTGAAGCTTGAGATTATGAAAGTAATAGAGGCCATCAGCTCCAACTGATCCTTGAAGCAAGGTTTTACTTGTTTCCTGAGATTTTGCAAGACAAATGTGAGGATGAAACTCAAAGAAAACAGAATTATCCTTGGCAAATTTACTGACACTTAACAAATTTTTTGAGATGGAAGGAACATGCAGTAATTTTTGTAATTTAAAGGTGAAGTGACTATCATTAGGAGAAATAAAAGAGGTATCACCATAGATACCTAATCCTTCACCATTGCCAATGAATATTTGATCAGGACCATCAAAGTGATTAAACTGTTTGATATGCTGAGATTCTCTAATGACATGGAAGCTGGCTCAAATCCAGGTGGAGTGATCAGCACCAGACCCAGGAGAGGCAGTATTTGTAAGCATAGTACTAGGCTGATTAGGGGCAGAGGCTGCAGGTTTCAAATTAGGATTTACCGAAGTGTTAGAAGACGTAGATGAACCAAAAGAATAAGGAATAGACTGAGAAGTGGTAGGATAAAAAAAAAAAAAAAAAACTAAAGATTCATGAGGCTGAAAGTGTATATCAATCCTGAAATGACACATTGGCAGTGTACCCATATTCGAGACAAATTTGGCATTGAAAGTTGGCAAATTTGCCACTGCCACGTCCTATGCCAGCCCCTGTACTACCACGGTCATAGCCACTTGCACCTCTAAAATTCCCAGAATTACTTGTCCTATGTGAATTGGAACGAGAGTATCCTTGAGTATAGTTCAAGGAAGGAGAACTCAACAGCTGAGTTTCTTTATTATAACGATTTAGGCGTGTCTCATGACCATATAACAAGGCCTCAATTTCAGCAATTGATGGGGTTCTTTTCTTGCCTTCAATAACTGTGATAACAAATGCATAATCTGAAGGAAGCCCTTCCAGAATAGCATCAACATACTCCTCATGTCTAACAGGAACACCAACTCCTGCAAGCTCATCCACAAAACCTTTAATCTTTCTCAGATATTCATCCATACACTTATTAGAAAGAGAAACTGCACGCATTGCAGTTCTTAGTTGACGGGCCCTGAACTTGGTGTGCAAGCTGAAGTGCTCATGGATCTTTTCCCAAACCTGATAGGAATGCTTTGATCCAAGAACCTGTGACAGGATAGACTTGGAGAGTGTAGACTGGAGCCAAACAAGTAGAGTTTGGTCCTGAACTTCCCAAGCCTCATACTCAGGACTGATCCTACCAGCAACACTGTCATCCTCAGTGAGAAATCTGGGAGGAATAGCTGGATTGACCACAAACCGCTGAAGCTCATGCGCTTTCAACACAGGTTCCACATGTTGACGCCAATGGAGATAGTTGGAGTCATCAAGCTTTTCAGCTATGGAGTTAGGAAAGGAGTGTGAACCCAAACCTGATGGAGCGGAAGCGGAAGCCATGGATAAGCCAGCAACTCAAACAGAAATACGAGCAAGAAGGAACCAGAGGTCAGCAAACACAACGGAACCAAACAGGTTCACCAAAACGTGATTTCGGACATTAAATCAGTCAAAAACAACTTCAAACAGTACAGACAACTGCGAAAAGAGGAACCCAAGCCCAATTGAGACCAATTGCAAGCACAAACGTGAACAGAAGCAATCGCGATGGAGACACTATGGCGAACAGAGAAAACGCGATAATGAACAGTAACAAACACAACCAAGGTTCTGTGAGCATGAACCTATAACAGAAACGAACAAGAAACAGAGAACCAAAGGCAAGAGAACAAAAGGCTTGCCAAGATGCACGATTAGTGCAAAAGAATACCATTTTAGACAAACAAAAAGAGAGAGAAAGTTGAAACAGAAAGTGATTCTGAATATTATTTGTAAATCATCAAAAATTAGTTAAAGCTTTGTACAAGTGAGGTATTTATAACCTCTTGATCTGATGCTAACAACCACTAACTGAAAATAGCAGAAAACTCACTAACTAAAAATAACAGAACTGACAGCTGTACTAACAGATGTACAGTGAGAGGTACAATAAGCAAAGTGCTAACTACAGCCTAATACAGAGGGGTGCTGTTAGGAAAAGCTAACAGCACTTACATATTATAATAGAACCAAACAAGTTTTATTCTAATAGAATTTTTAAAAAGAAAATAGATTGTTTCTTCTTCTTAAAACAGTATTCAAATAAACTCATAACTCTGTAACGTCAGTTTTTGACTGAAAACAAATATGTTGTGTTCCATGAGGATAGTGACAGGGGAAAGAGGTTAGAGAAAACAAAACTGAATCAATTGGGAAGAGAGCAGAAATCAGGAAATTAGTAATTCTTAAAAAAAAATTAATGTCCTAAATTTAAGTTGGCAAAGGAAAGAGAGAAATAAATTTTTCAATCCTAATAAAATTACTTTCAATTTATATCAATGATAGGTGAGCTACGTGATCAAATAAGGTTTTCTGATCACACGATTTCTGATTTTTTTTTTTTATTATCTCATCGTGGTTCTAGCAATGTTTCATGCCACAGTTAAATGTTAATGCCGATTGATGGAAAACAACTGTGGTTATTATAAAATAAATTATGAAAGGAAATTTCATGCTTTGGTAGGACTTTCTGTTATTATAGGGTTTTTCTATCCAATACTGATTGTAGAATTTCAACTCCAATAAGCAAGTTTGATCATTTGCAACATTTATTACAGAATACATGTAGTATATGGAGTCTCATCTCAACTGTTACATGTATATTGAGATACTCAAGTGCATATATATTATAGTAAATATTTTAATTTTGTTTTTTTTTTTCTTTTTCTTTCAGGAACTGTTTGATTAGAAACAAATCTACCAGAATCATATCTAAATTCACGAGCTAAAGTTTATTCGTGTGCGTTCAATTTTTGGGAACAAAGCAAATAAAACATAAGAGAAACATAAACATGCAGTGAAGCATATCGAAAGAGTAATAGAAAATAGTTAGGTTACCCTATGGCTTCGTTCTTCGGTGCAGAGCTCGGAGGTTACGGAGGATGAGCAGCAACAACAGCACAAAGCCCTAATCGATAACCGAAGTTGGCGGTTTATATAATGGACAAAAACAGAAACACTACTGGGTCTGTTCAGCGCTACTGGGCCAATATAAAAAAAGTAGTTACTTTAAAGTAATATTTTTTTAATGCTTTTTTATACTAGGTAAGATTTATATATGCGGAAGGAGTATTCTTTTGCTTATTTTGCATTCCTTCTAAGTTAACATTTGATATACTCGAAAAATTAAACAGCATCGTCATCATAAAAAAAGAATATTTTTTTATTCTTGATATTATTTTTTATTATATTTCTTTTTACATATTTAAATATAGTTTTTGTCCTTGTAATGTAACATTTTTTTCATATTCGTTCCTACAGATTTATTTTTTTCGTTTAGTCATGTGCTATTTTATTTTGTCTTTAAACTATTTTAGATAACATTTTGAACAAAAAAAATGTTATAAGTGTTTTAAAAACGAAAAATAAAACATATTTTACAATGACTAAAGTGAAAAAAAAAATTACATGAATGAAAATGAAAAAAAAATGCTAATTTGTAAGAACGGAAAAGGTATTTAAATCTTCTTGATATTGTTATTCACTATGAGTGTGTCACATAAATTGTCTCACATATATATTATTTTTTTATGTAGTAACATATGTATTATCAATTAGGAATATAAGTGGGTTGCATTCAATTCACAAACTCGTCCAACTTGATTCAACCTAATTACATTTTTATATGTTATGTGGTTGGATAATATTTTGTTTAGTATACCCACTTAAATTAAAGTTGGATAACGAGTTCAGGACTTCCTATTCCTATTAATTCCAACTTAATTTTGATCACATAATAAATATATATCAAAAATAGTAGTTATCTAATTTTATGTGTTACATGAGAGACTGAGTTAAAAAAATATTAAACTCCCACTTTTGTTCACTTGCATGATACAATAATTTAATTTTGGTTTTAGAGAATAACTCAATGTAATAATTATGAGTTGTAATATAATTTTAATAATTTTTTAAAGATAATAACGGTTATTAGTTGAAACTTTAGACAATGTAGTTCAAGTTTGGCTAACAAATTATTAATTTTGATCACTTACACTCCTATTGCCCATTTTTACTATTAGGTAAGTAAAAATGAATTACACTTTTGAGTATCTAAGTATTAGTTAACCCAAAAGGAAGAAGTAAACATTTAATATAAGTATGATGTAATTTATACACTAGAGTGAAAAGAAAAAAAATTAATTGAAATAAAAGTTTTGAATTAAAATAAAATATAAAAATATGAATTTCACTTTATTTTATTTTGAGTAAATTACACTCGTATTCCATGTGTTTTGCTCAAATTTCACGCGATATTCCTCCCTTTTTGCACCTTACAAAAAACCCGTTAATTATTTAGTTCACATTACACTTAGACCCCTTCCTTCCTAACACCGTTTAATAATCTAACAGAAATTAGGCATATACTGGTCACACGACTTTTAATGAAATTTTATATTTATTTGGCATATGTTGGTCACATGACTTTTAATGCTAGTCACATGGAAGAGGAACAGTAGAGAACTCGTGAACGGGAAGAGGAACAATGAAGAATTCGCGAACTTGAACAGGAACGATGAATAACTCGCGAACGGTGAAGAGGGATTGAACGAATGTCATGAGAGAAAGAGGAACTCGCACCCCCTAGACACTCAAGAAGAACTCGTCAACAAGAGGAAGATGAACAATAAATGATGAAGAGAAATGAATTATGAATCCTAAATTCTGAAATTAATTGGGAGGGGATAATTTGAGTTTTACAATTAAAATGTAAAGACAATTTCATCTGCTCACATATTTCAATTGACGTTAGTTAACGGTGTTAACACAAGGGGGTAAAAGTAATGTGCAAAAAGGGAGGGGTAATGAGTAAAATTTGAACAAAATACAGGGATGCGAGTGTAATTTACTCTTTTATTTTTCATTTTTTCTTCTTTTCCGTAGATTTCTCGTCCAACGAACGTACCCTACGTGAGGAAAGAAATGCATGAAATTGCATTGCAACATTGAAACAAAGTGAAGTGCAGCAAATAAGATTAAGATATAATACAAAGGCGAAAAGAACGCTTACGCAAGTGGAAATTACCGTGCCATGTTGAGTGCAAGAAAAGCTCCACAAACATCAACACGTCTTTTTTGTGGGTATGAATCACTTGGGCTTAACTATATTGTTGGTTTTGCGTCTCTGTCTACTTTGATGTTGTTGTTGACTTGTTGTTGTTGTTGTTGTTGTATTGTATGCTTCATTTTATATTACAATTTTTCCGTGTTGCTTTTATGTTTGGACTAACTTGGTTTCAAAGCTGTTAGAGCTATTTTCGGGAATCACAGACAGGGTTACTGATTGCAAACTGCTTGATAAAATGACTAAATGAAACTTTATTGCAAGATCAACTACTTCAATAAATCATTTGTACAAATTGGACTGCTTGAGAAAATTCATATTATGCACTGCTATGCTGAACCTTTTCAACTCTCACAGAATATAACATAACAAGCTACAGAGGGGAATACTATTGCTATGTTCTCAAGTTGAATTTTCTAGAAAAACAAAAGAAGAAGGCCTTATAAATTTTATTTTTCTGCCATATATTTTGTTTTGAATTATACATGTTGAATTTGATATAATCCATCTGTTTAGTCAAGAGATTGGAATCAGTAAAAGAATTTATGTGACTGGGTTTCAATTACAGAAAGTCACTTTTTATTATCTTGCACTGTGATTCGAGGTTGATGCTTGAAGCATATTATTGTGTATTTGTGTTTGATTAAATGTCTAAATAGTTTGTAATCCTTGTTTTCCTGTTTAATTCTTGGTTCCTAATCTTAATTGTGATGGCTCAGTCTCAAATCATGCTGTGAGAACCTATTTTTTAGTGGTGACTAAATTATTGGTGGAAGGACTTTGAAGTTAAGAAATATGAGATCGGCTTATTCTTCAAATTTTGGGCAGGGATTTGAACTTTTTCCTGTGATTAATTGGGAATTAAACCTTTATGAGAGTAACCATGCATTCTCATAATCCATGAGTCATGCCGGGTTGTTTGATTCAGTTCAAATTTATAATAGATATTTTGCCTGACCCTGGTTTTAACTTTTTATTTTTGGGTCTTGATTCATCAATACTAAAATCTCATTATGCTGCATTTTTACTAATTGAAAGTGATATGAAATTGTGGGCTGTTGCAAGGTTTTCTGAATTTAATAACTTAAAATGAACAATAAAAGAAGACAGGTTCCCTTATTTCTTCATTTGTACAAATAATCTACTTCACCTTTTTGTTTAGTTTTGCTTTGGCCTGAGGGCTTCCATTAGGTCTTAATTTGACTTCCCATTTACGTTGTTGGCTCTATTTCATTAATGACTCACTTTTTAAATTCAATTCAGAGCTAGAGGACCTATTGATCCCTGACCATCGTATTCTATGTCTCTTAACAGTGTTGCCTGGGCTCACCCTTGCTTGGATGATACATCACACTTGAAGCATTAGACCTGCAGGTGTTACAACATATATTTCTAAATGCTTGGTGTGTCATTGTCGTGTAAAATTACAAATATAAACCATAATCTACTCAGCCTCCTTGATAAATGCAAATCAATGCTCGAACTGAAGCAACTTCATGCTGTTGTGATCTCCTTTGGCTTATCTCAAGATGACCCATTTATATCCAAAATTCTTTGTTTTTCTGCTTTGTCAAATTCAGGCGACATTAACTATTCCTACAGGGTATTCTCCCAGCTTTCCAGTCCAGCAATTTTTAGCTGGAATACAATCATAAGAGGATACTCAAATAGCAAAAATCCAATCCAATCCATATCCATTTTTCTAAAGATGCTGCGACTTGGGGTTGCACCAGATTATCTTACATACCCATTTCTTGTGAAGACATCAGCGCGTTTTTTAAACCAGGAAACTGGTGTATCTGTGCATGCCCACATTATAAAAACTGGGCATGAATCTGATAGATTTATCCAGAATTCTTTGATTCAGATGTATGCTGCTTGCGGAAATACTATGTGGGCTCAAAAGCTATTTGATAGTATACAGCAAAAAAATGTGGTTTCATGGAATTCCATGTTGGATGGCTATGCTAAGTGTGGAAAAATGGTTATGGCTCAGAAAGTTTTTGAGTCCATGTTAGAGAAGGATGTTCGGTCATGGAGCTCTTTGCTTGACGGTTATGTTAAGGTTGGGGAATACAGGGAAGCTATGGCTGTCTTTGAAAAGATGCAGGCTGTTGGGCCCAAAGCCAATGAAGTAACCATGGTGAGTGTCTCATGTGCCTGTGCACACCTGGGTGCTTTAGAAAAGGGGAGAATGATACACATACATAGTTGACAATGGGTTGCCACTGACATTGGTCTTGCAGACTTCTCTTGTGGACATGTATGTCAAATGTGGGGCAATAGAGGAGGCTTTGCTTATATTCCACTGTGTCTCTAAGAGTCAAACTGATGTGTTGATTTGGAATGCAGTGATTGGAGGTCTTGCAACACATGGATTGGTTGAAGAATCATTTAAATTGTTTAAGGAAATGCAAATAGTTGGTATCTGTCCTGATAAGGTCACATACTTGTGCTTGTTGGCTGCCTGTGATGGAGGGATAGTTAAAGAAGCATGGTACTTCTTTGAGAGTCTTAGTAAATGTGGCATGACACCTACAAGTGAGCACTATGCTTGCATGGTAGATGTGTTGGCACGTGCAGGTCAGTTAATCACTGCATACCAATTATTTTGTCAAATGCCCACAGAACCAACAGCTTCCATGTTAGGTGCCCTTCTTAGTGGGTGTATTAACCATAGAAATTTAGCTCTTGCAGAAATAGTTGGCAGGAAGCTTATTGAGCTAGAACCAAATCATGATGGTAGATATATTGGCTTATCAAATATGTATGCAGTTGACAAACGCTAGGATGATGCGAGAAGCATGAGAGAAGCTATGGAGAGAAGAGGGGTTAAAAAATCGCCTGGGTTTAGTTTTGTTGAAATATCTGGAGTCCTTCATAGATTTATTGCTCATGATAAAACACATCCTGATTCGGAGGAAACTTATTTTATGCTAAATTTTGTTGTCTATCAAATGAAACTTAGCTGTCACGAAGACAATCAGGAAAGATTGCTGAATGTATCAATGGAAGATGACTTGCTTATCTTTTGAATAGATGGTGTTAAAAGTTTGTAGCAATTTAATTTTTGGAAGAATTATTGCAAATAATCTGGAGCTCAATATTATTTATAAGAATCAGAAGTCTTTTTGGTTTATGGGTTTATAGCATAATGTCTTCACATTAAGTCCATTGTAAGTGTTTTTGGAGTTCAGAGATTTTTCCTGCTTTAAAATTGAGGTATCATTCTCCCACCATAATTTTTTTTTTTTTTATCAAAGAAAGAAAGGAATTCATGGAAAATGTAGGTTACAACTCGCTGAATGTAAATTTTGAACTGTAACTATCAAATGAATGGGAAAAAAATTGCACACCCGAATTGCTTCTTTTATGTAATGTATTTCAATATTGTATCGTTCGTTACTACTGCAGGTATATATCCTCAGGTAAAATTAAAATGTTAAGTGACCACTATTACGTGAGTTTAATCAAATTGATATTATTGGAATTGGATGCAGTAATTGCAGGATTAAGTATTCTTGTTGTCTGAAATGAACTTGATATTCCAGGTTCAGATTTTTTGCTTGTTGATATTTCGTTTGTACACGATAGCAACAAGGTTTTTTGCTTATTAATTTTTTTTCTAGATTATGTGATGGTGATTGATTGAAAGTGAAGTTGTTTTCTTTTCAGTTTCACCGTTATTCTGTGAAACAGATTCTTTTTTCCCCTTTATTTAAGAGGGTGTGAATCTGACTTCTTTACTTTAATATTCCAGATTTTGACTAGTAGATGCTGTTACATCTGGCCATATGAAGTTGGAACTCTTGTGCTTCGCGTGTACAAATCCATATAGTTAAGATAAAATTTCAAGATTAAGCATGCAGTGGTTTGTTTACTTTTGTCTTGGATAATTGACAAAATATTTATCCTCAAGTTAAACTTTTTTATCTTCTGTTTTGTGTAGAAGTCTTAACTGCTTTTGGTTCCTATAACAGCATTTTACTTCTTTATTGTTATTTAGAGAACTTGTATCCCGCAAAGATTAGAGGACACATTTGGATCAAAGTTATTCATTGCCATTGGTGGCACTGCTATTGACATTCAACATCCCCATTTGTTTGCGTATCCTTCAGAACATGTTTCCTTTCCTCTTTGCTTTTTCCCCACAGAAGAATATACATGCCAATAATAACCAAGGCAGATCCTGCAACACTGCTTATTGCAGATAGACATACATTAGATGCGATGGAAAGTAGAAATGGTGGAATCTAGAAAGTCATTAAAGAAACCAACCTTCCCAGGTAAATTTCCTCCTTTAGTACAGAGAAATCAAGCATGGCCACAAATATCTGCATAAGGGGGGTAAAAGCTGCGGTAAAAACTGGACCCCTTTGTTTGACACACCATGACATTGCCACATAGCACAAGCCGGACCCTATCAATCCCTAGGCTCACATAAACAACAAATTTGAATGTTAAGGCCTGAACAGGTACTCAGGGTTTTTTAATCTTCTACTTGAAATGCAAATCGATATTTTAGATTTGAACTTAGAATTTGCAAAGAAACAGACTATTTCAAAATAATTTAAAATGATGTATAATATACTTACAGCATATGCAACACTAATTATTTCAAGCTTTCCTTTGAGAATCCACGAAGCATTATTTCTCTTGAAGACCAAGCTTAATATTGCTGATTGAATGGCAGCAAAAAGTGACAAAATAGCTGTGCTAGAGTATTGACATGGGTATTTTTTGCTAATCTTTGCTTGTATAATGAACCATGAAGACCACAGGAGGCAACCTAGAGTCAGAAGTATGGAACCTATAATCCATTTCTCTAACTTGGCAGTTGCTGGCGTGCTTGTAATTTTGTTTGCTATGTGTTGAGATTGTGGGTTGATAAGGGGCACTCCTTTATAAAGGACCAATAACAAAGCTCCACCAATGCACACAAAAGTGCCCATGACTTTGGCTTTACCACTCTTGCTTTGCACGTTCACCTTCTCTATCCTAGTAAAATTTCAACCCAAAGGATCAAAATTGTTGTTCTTGTATTCCACAATCAATTTAATATCCTTTTGTTTAACTTACCCAAATGGCACTGCCATAATGAACGTAAATACAGGCACCATGTTGAGGAATGCACATGAGAAGGTGGCAGACGTATAATCAAGTCCAAGAAGAAACAAGTATTGAGGAATAGTTACTCTGAAAAACATCAATGAAATATTAAAATCATAAACTGTGATATTCTGTCTTTGCTAGCCACTGACCACTAATTATTATATTACGATTATAAACAACATCAATACAAAACCAGAAGCGTATTGGTTACAATATTACGTACCCGAGAAGAGCACTGAGGAAAAGGAGAGATATTATGTGAACCTCCAGTTTGTGTTTCCTGTAAAAAGTAGAAAACTGCTTTGTCCTGTCATTTGTCAAATTTGAAAAGTCCTTGAAGAAAATTTGTGTCACCAAAGGACTTACATACATGCTAACAAAACGAAGGCAAGAATATTAACCAAAGGCATATGTTGATTTTTTCTCCTCTTAAGTATGGTTGGCTATATAGACCAAACAATGTTATAATAAATGAAATTGGTTCTTGCCTTTCATAGATGCAAGCAGTAGGTGCCATGAAGATAAATGAAATTGCCTGTCGATATGTTATAATGGACATGTAGTCCATTCCTTCATTAAGAACCTTCTTCAGAAGTAAATTGACAAAAGCTAGAGTCAAGTTAACTAGAATCATGATGGAAACTGGCTTGCACAATTCATGGCAATGTGTCAACATCATGAATTTTCTTTTTTAAATTTTGACTTATGTTTTATAAGAATGGTGTGATGTCTTCTGACTTCTCCAATTTATAGAGTAATTCAATAGCCTCCTAGAGCAGGGGAACAAACATGCATGATGATATATTCCTCATCAGATCAACACTCTCCATTCAATATTCCAGAGCTTATTATTTGCTAGTTTTTAATTTCTCACGGCGGAAATTTACATGTAATCTTGCCAGACCAACTACAAAGATGAGATATTCGTTCATAGTCATTGGTTCACCTCAGACTAGGTAAATAGGGAATAATATATCAGATTTATCACATGAATATTTTTTTCGGTCAAATTGCCATATTTTACACGTTGATTCCTTTCACATTCCCTTTGCTAGAATTTTCAGCATCTGAGATCAGTACAATGAATGCTAATAAATTAGATCACGTGTTATTTATCTAACATCAATTGACATCAGAATTAGCTTCTTATCTTCTGCATTTTGAACCATTAGCTACCATTAGCTTCTTATCCTAGTGAATATATGTTTGTAGCATAATTTCACTAGTGGTTGTAAATTAGAAAAGAAAGTAGAAACAGACATGACATATTGTCTCCCATTTCTTTTGCTAACTGGGAATCTGTTCTTCCGATTTACTTGCCACGTTACTTATTTTATTTATTTGGTTTATTACAAGTAAGAACAAGATATTAATTCTTGGCAAAGGGGAGATAGCAGAAAGTAGAAGGATGCTATCTGACTGGAATGCATATTGCTCGCAGACGTGGAAAAAATGGTTCGTTGTGTATTTAGACTATAGTTTCATCACATCATGGTGGCCAAATTATATAAAGCTAATGCTCGTCGAGCTTGATATTCTGGGAATACAATTTCTGCACAGTTTTCATCACTCAACACATCTTAGTAACGATTTGGTGGGAGGAAATTATTGGAATGCATTAGAAACTTAATGGGAATGGAAACAAGTCATTTCCACTTTTTACTTTTAGGTCTTTGAAAAAGAACAAAGTAAAAAAAAAAAAAAAAAAAAATCAAACCAAGAGAATGGGTATTTCTTCAACAAATTAAATAGACATTTCTTCATGAAAATGAAGGAATACCCGTACCGTTTTTCCACCTAAAGAATTTCATTTCACTTTTGAAATTTTATTTTATTTATTCTATTGGAATGTTTTTAATGAATTCAATGTACAATGGTTTTAATCAAACAACTAAGAATCAACGCTTTAATCAGACAGTGAAACCATATTTCAACTTTATTTATTCTTTTGTTAAATTTAAAATTTGGTCCCTATAACTGACATCATTTGTTGATTGTCTGAATAAGAAAACTCAATATTTTAATCCATGCAGTTAAAACATTACTTTTTTTTTTATTCTCTATATAAAAAATTTATCACCATTATAACTTTAATAAACAAGACTATTTCGCTAAAACAATTATAGAGACCAATATGTAAAAACAAAACAAAAAATTATACTACTAAAGCGAAAAATAATTATAAAGACTAAATTTATAATTTAAACATTGAGACTAGCATATAGAAATCAGAAGTATACACCGAGTTACTTCAGCTCTTGATCATAAGGTTATAAAATTACACCTATAAGCTTGTGCAAAACAACCAGTCATGCACTTAATCTCAAATGAGATTAAAAGTCAATATAGTCGAAGTATTTGAACATTCAAACTCTGAAATCAAGCAAAGCAAGGTACACAATTTAAACAAGCATATTATAGGTGTATGATACATGAAAATTTAGAAACACCAATAGGCATAAAATTGACTATGGCACTAATCATTCATCACTCTCATGGTGACGGCTCCTTATCTTTCTTGATTTATTGACATCCCTAGCCTTCCTTGAATCAGTGTCAATGATGATGAAGTCCTATAGCTTGTGCCTTCTAATGGAATCTTTAGATAAATCAGAATCTAATAGACTGCTTCTCCTTCTCCTCTTCTCCTTCCTACTCTTTTTATGCATACACTTATATTCATCATCTTCATCTGAAGAATTGTCCCTCTTCGTCCTGGGTTTCCGTCTTCTCTTCCTCCTCCTTTCTTTACCTAAATCATCTGAATCACTAACTTCCCTCTTAGCACTCCTCTTCTTTGACCTACCTCTCTTTCTCCTCTTGCCTGAATCTTTGTCTGATCCATCATCATCCAAATCCCCCTTCTTTCTAGAAGAATCTCTCTTCCCACTAATTTTCTTCCCAGACCTTTGAGTAATAATTCTCTCAATCTCTGAATCAATCTCAGAATCTGAACTTTCACTATCCTCCTCCTTCTCTTCAAGCTCTCAACATTGATTCTCTTATCCACCTTGTCAGCCTTCAACTTTTTATCCAATCCAACCAACCCCACTGGCGCTTCCTTCTCATTTTCATCCTTGATTTTCACATAGTTCTTGCACTGAAACTACTTGAGGTGTCCAACACGGCCACACTTTTTGCAGGCCCCACGGGATACATCCACCTCAGCATTTGTTATCTTAGCAAGTTGTAGAAGCCCCTGGAAGCTAGCATATGCATTCTCAGCATTAGGTTCTTCATTTGGCAGATTTTGAGAAGAATCCTTCTTGTCTTCCTTATTGGGTGCATAAGGGTCATAGCCGATGGCACTTAGCCATATACCATGGGTTTGAAGCGCTGCACTGCTGTGAACCCTATTGTTCGCAGGCATGCGAACCCTTCCTGCTGTAGCTGGCATCTTGAGGATTCAATTTCAATCCCTCACCTGCAAAGAGAAAATGCAACTAATGTAAGCATTAATTTATAATTTCATGTTCAATAACAATCATAACAAGAACATGAAAAAGATCTTGAGAATTCATGAGTTTTACATAAACATACCTTTGTCCATAATTGCAGAAGATCTTTAATGGTAGAATGCTTTCTCAAAGTCTTGACCCTTTCAATTCTTGTATCTTCTTTTGATAGGGATGGGATACAACTTTCATGAGCAGACAATGATGGCCTTTTATGTTTCTATATTTCTTTTCAGGAAACCAAATGTCTTTTATACTTTCTGATAACTACACCTATCAACAGTTATCTATTTTATAACTTCCAGTAACTTCTATAACTTCTAATAACTCCCATACCAATATTACATTTTTACCCTTTTCTCATTAAATCAAAATAACACTACTTTATACATGAGACACATACATATTTTACATTCTCCCACTTGGCTCATGTCATAAAGTGTCCCTTTATGATTTAATGAAAATTCATCATAATGCGCATACATAAGGCTAAAGATTCCATATATTGGCCTCATCATACATCATGATCAGAAATAAAAACCAATATGAGTCATGGTGGTTCTATGTTATCAAATCGGTATAGTTCCTTCCATGTACCACTTTATTAGTTCTTCTTCCTAATATGATACTTTAATGGAAGTTTACATCATAATGTCCCACAATAATACTATCATGTCTTCATTAGGGAGAAATCCTGTTTTTTCAAAATAATCATTCATACATGCATGTATACATAAATTTGAAAACATGATTATTTTCAGAAACTTAAACATCATTGAATTCAAAGTGTCAATAGTCAATAATTTCAATAATAATCAACATTCATTAGCTGACATAATGCTTATACTACAGACATGACCAATAAATGTCTTGGGCGGTAATCCCTTCGTCAAGGGATCAACTAACATAAAATTAGTGCTAACATGCTCTGTAGACACTCTATGTTTCTGAACCTCTTCTTTAACGACAAAGTATTTCAATTCCATATGTTTAGCACCTTTGGAATACTTGTCATTTTTAGAAAAGAAGACTGCTGCGGAATTATCACAATAATTTTCAGCGGCCTATCAATACTGTCGACCAATTCAAGCCCTGAAATAAAGTTCTGCAGCCATTTAGCCTGAACCATGGCCTCAAAGCATGACACAAATTCAGCTTTCATAGTGGATGCAACAATTATAGACTGCTTCACACTTTTCCATGATATAGAGGTTACTAGACCTCCTATAAGTAAGCATGTGACCTTTAGTGCTTTGCAAATATCTCATAACTTTCTTTCCAGCTTTCTAATGATTCATACCAGGATTACTCTGGTATCTTCCCAACATTCTAACTGCAAAGCTAATATTTGGTCTCATACAAGTCTGAGCATACATTAGGCTCCCAACAAGTGATGCATACGGAATTGCTTCCATTTCCTTTCATTTCAATTCATTCTTAGGACATTGCATGAGACTAAACTTGTCTCCTTTTTGAATTGGTACTAGAGACGATGAGAAATTTTGCATTTTGAATCTCACTAAAACTTTATTAATATATGCTTTCTGAGACAAACCCAACAATCCTTGTGATCTATCACGGAATATTTTTATCTCAATCACATAGGATGCCTCACCCATATCTTTCATTTCAAAGTTACTAGAGAGAAACTTCTTAGTCTCATTTAAAAACCAATATCGTTAGTTGCAAGCAAAATATCATCAACATACAAAATCAATAATATAAACTTGCTTTCACTGACCTTTAGATATATACATTAATTAACAACGTTTTCTTTAAATCCAAAGAAAACAACAGTATCATTAAACTTAAGGTACCATTGTCTTGAAGCTTGTTTAAGTCTGTATATTGATATCTTAAGTTTTCACACCATGTGCTCTTTACCCCTTTCTATGAACCTCACTGGTTGGTCCATGTACACATCATCCTCTAAATTCCCATCTAGAAATGCAGTTTTCACATCCATCTGGTGTAACTCTAGATCATAATGAGCCACCAATGCTATAATGATTCTTAGAGAATCCTTCTTTGAAACTGGTGAAAAAGTTTCTTTGTAGTCAATGCCATCTTTTTGAGTGAATCCCTTTGCAACTAGTCTGGCCTTATAACGTTCCAAGTTACCATGAGAGTCACGTTTGGTCTTAAAGACCCACTTACAATAAACTCTCTTGCACCCTTCTGGTAACTCAACAATATCCCAAACTTTATTCTGTTCCATAGATTTCAAATCATCTTTCATGGCATCTAACCACTTATCACCATTATCATTATTCATGGCTTGTGAACACGTAACTGGATCGTCCTGAATAGCCATGTCATATTCAGACTCTTGTAGATATACCATATAATCATTAGGAATAGCAAATCTCCTTTCTCTTTGAGATCTTCTTAATGTTATTTGTTGTGATTCTTCTACAATGAGTTCATTCAGTTCATTGGCAATAGTTTCATCATGAGCAATGGGATCATTCATTTGTTGTTCTTCATTATCATTAATCGGTTCAATAACATGAGGAACAACAACTTTACTAGAGCTACAAGTCAACGAAACTTGTATTCCCACTTCATGAATATCCACTTTACGTGGTATTTCACTCTCACTAACTTCATCATTCTCAATGAACCTAGCATTTCCAGATTCAATGATCCTTGTAGCATGATAAGGACAGTAAAATCTATACCCTTTTGACTTTTCTGGATAACCAATGAAATAACCACTTATTGTCCTTGTATCCAGTTTCTTTTCTTGTGGATTGTAGTATCTAATTTCTGCCTGACAACTCCAAATATTTAGGTGTCTTAAACTAGGTTCCTTCCAGTCCACAGTTCAAAAGGAGTCTTTGGGACTGACTTACTAGGAACCCTGTTTAATACGTACATGGCAGTTTTTAGAGCATAAGTCCACAATGAAAAAGGGTAAAGAAGAATTACTTAACATACTCCTAACCATATCCAACAAGGTCATATTACGCCTTTCTGAAACATCATTTTGTTGTGGTGTACCGGGTATTGTGTATTGAGCACAAATACCACGCTTTTCCAGGAATTTAGCAAATGGGCCCGGATTTCCATAATACTCACCACCCTTATCATACCTGACAATTTTCACCTTTCTGTCTAATTGCCTTTCAACTTCATTAATGTAAATCTCTAAAGAATTTATAGCTTGAGATTTATCATGTAGCAAATAGACATAACTATAACGTGAATAATCATCAATGCAAGTGATAAAATATTTCTCTTTATTGAAAGCATTAACATCAAACAGACCACATACATCAGTGTGTATAATTTCAAGAAGCTGAGAGCTTCTTGTGGCTCCTTTCTTTGTATGTTTTGTTTGTTTTCCTTTAATACAATCCACACAAACATTCAGATCAGTAAAATCTAAATCCGAAAGGACTTAATTCTTCACCAATCTTTTCATTCTTTCTTTGGAAATGTGTCCCAAAAGTTTATGTCACAAGTAAGCAGAACATTCATTAATTAAGGTATGTTTAGTACCAACATTATGATGCAGAGTCATAAGCGTTTCAGCATAAAGATTATCAAGACATAATTTATATAATCCATCACATAAGGTACCATTGCCAATCAAATGATTGTGCTTGTACAAACTGAAACTACCACTACCAAATTTAAAAGAGCATTCGGCTTTATCAAGTTTGGAAATTTTAGAAACTAAATTCCTAGATATACTAGGAACATAAAGAGTTTCACATAAGTCCAAATGATATCCACTGTCAAGGATCAAACGGTAAGTCCCAACAGCTTCCACCGGAACTTTCACTCTATTGCCTGTAAGGACAAACTTTTCATTTGGTCTTGTGGTTTGGGTCATAAGGAATATCTTTCTTTTCAAATCAAGCCTTATGTCTGGGGCAATGCTTTTGGAAGTGCCCAGCTTTACCACAAAAATTATATCTGTTTCCATTATGTTCCTTCTTGTAGATTTGAGGAGAGGCCTGATTGATCTTTAATGGTCCTCTTCCCTTCTTCTCATGTTTCTTGCCACTTTTCTTTTCAGCTCCTTGATATTTGACATAATTTATGGAACGGATTCCCTAGTTCTTAATTCTGGTTTCCTCTTGAACTAACATATTGTGCAATTCATGCACATTCCATTTGTCTTTCATGGTATTATAGTTCATTTGGAAAGGACCATACTCAGACGGTAATGAGTTTAATATGAATTGCACCAGGAAATTCTCATCCAAGACCATTCCCAATTACTTCAATTTTTGCTACAATGTTTATCATTTCAATAGCATGTTCATGCATAGTACGTGAACCATCAAATTTCATGGTGGTCAACGTACTCATAAGTGTTCCAGCAAGAGATTTATCAGCAGTTTGGGAGCACTTTCATTTTGTGGAAGAGTTGACTTAATGTTGCTTGCAATGCTCATTCGCATGTACATCAGACTCAACCTATTGGATCTTTCCCAATTGTTAAAATGGACCCTTTCATCCTCAGTGCTTTTATCAGTAATAGCACTAGGTTTTTCTTCTCTAAGAGCCAAATCCAAATCCATTACCGCAAGGTAAAATTCAATTTGCTCTTTCCATTTAGAGAAGTTTAGTCCATTGAAAATTGCAATAGTTGAGAAAAGCGAATGTGTAGCAACAGGTACTTTAAGGTATACCATTTAAAATATTAATGCTTTGAGTCATACATATCACATACTAACATACTTCACAAATTCTTACATCATAAAATGCATATTAATGTTCACCTTTAGGGATCCATTAATACATAATGTTCAACTTTAATGATGCTAATAAATTTTGTTTTTCATAATTTGACAATAATACATACACTAACTAAAATTACTTACCATCTTTGGATATGTAAATAGAAATAGCCATGTATCTATTATGCCAACTTTCATGTTTATTTAATATGACGATAAATAATCATCCTTTGGGTTGATTCTTAACTGCCCCATAATAATAAACTTCAATATACCACAACATAAATATTAATTTTATATCATTCATAGCATCACAATCATGGTAATTGAAACATAATCATAATGTTTGGAACTAATTAATTCATCAAGAATTTGGCCACTTTGGTGACTAACAAATTCACCATACTTAATTCCAAACTATAAACATTTCATAAATCATAATTGATTTTTACACTTTATCATATACTCGGCAACTTCAATTGTTCTCTAATTACCAAGAACTAACAATAAAGGTCTACAACTTTTATATATATTTATGTCACATAATGCAAATTCATGAAACCATAAATAATGGGTCTTGCAATAATTGAATTCAATAGTGGTATCCACTGTAATTGCATAACATAAATATATAAGTATACTTGCATCAAATTTGATGAAAATGTCATCACGAAAATCAAAACGTTGAATTGAATTTTCAATATATATATATATATATATATAGAGTCACCACTGTTTACGTCTTTATTCTTTCTTCAAAAGAATCCATACATCATTATTGAAAGTATCTTTCTTTTAATCATGACTTTCGAAAACTTAATTTCTGAAGAATCAAGAATTCATTCATAACCATACATGAAACAACATGAATTCTCAAACATATGCTCTAATACCACATGTAAGCATTAGTTTATAATTTCATGTTCAATAACAATCATAACAAGAACGTGAAAAGGATCTTTAGAATTCATGAGTTTTACATAAACATACCTTTGTCCATAATTGCGGAAGATCTTTAATGGTAGAATGTTTTCTCAGAGTCTTGACCCTTTCAATTCTTGTATCTTCTTTTGATAGGGATGGGATACAACTTTCATGGGCGGACAATGATGGTCTTTTATGTTTCTATATTTCTTTTCAGAAACCAAATGTCTTTTATACTTCCTGATAACTGCACCTATCAACAGTTATCTATTTTATAACTTCCAGTAACTTCTATAACTTCTAATAACTCTCATACCAATATTATCTTTTTAGCCTTTTCTCATTAAATCAAAATAACACTACTTTATACATGAGACACATACATATTTTACAACTTAACCATCAGGAACTAAAACAAGGCAAAAAAAATATAAGAAAGAAAATATTTTCTGTGAAAGAATGTAACCTTCCAGGATCAAGTCTATTTTCTGTTCTAGTGTTAAGAAGACCCTATTCAACATAAAACAAAATATAGTAGTTCAAGAGCAACAAATGCTAAAACAGGTCAAAAAAGACAAATTACATCGTTAAGACATTCCAATAACAAAAAAACAAAATAAAAAACATTGTTAAGACATTTCTTGTGTTTTCCAATATGGTATACCACACAATATTATCTCAATTTCTGTTATTAAATAGCAATTATTCTTTCATCCAATTTCAAGATATAAGAGCACCTCTAATGTTGGGTCTTGGGGAGGGATCTTCAGCTAAAGATCTCTCCTTCCCTAGATCTAGCAATAAAGAAGGCTTCAAGATCTTCACGTGGATATCCAACTCTTCCACAAGAACTTTGAAGATCTGCACATCTTTTAAAAAAACAAAATTTTATTCATCAACAGCAAACAAAATGCACGCAAAGCAACAACCAAGTGAGCCAATAGACCAAATGAAAAAAAGGTGAAAAATAAAACATACCAGCGGGGAATAGGGATCATGCAGTGGAGGGGGAAGGGGGGGTGGGGGTCGCGCAGAGGGAAAGGGGAAGGGAAGGGGGTCACGCGCGGATAGGTTAGGAAGTCGAAGGGGAATGAAGGTGAATGAAAGAAATATGAGAGTGGAGAGAGGAGATGTTCTGGAGTATTATAGAGAGGAGAGGGAGGGAGGAGGGGAAAAACGCATAGAGTTTAAGGAGGAGA
Organism: Glycine tomentella; assembly: GCA_007407185.1. Lineage (NCBI taxonomy): Eukaryota > Viridiplantae > Streptophyta > Magnoliopsida > Fabales > Fabaceae > Glycine > Glycine tomentella. The sequence continues at coordinate 423,504 of PYAF01002704.1, read as the reverse complement.
AAAAAAATTGAAATTGAAAAAGTGGAATTTTTTCCTACATAAACTAGTTTGGTGGACTTTTTTCCCAATCTACACTAATTCCTTATTTATTTTCCAATAACACTCTCCATTCATCTTTTCTCTGAATTGTCGACAATAACAAAACTCTTAAGTCTCAAGTCTTGACACTGATATTGTCACATATAATTCATCAAGCACATTTAGCCTTTGGGTTCAAACTTGGCAAAATTTTGGTAGTAGTATATTTTCAACAAAATCAAACATAAGAAAACAAAAAGATAAGCAACAACATCATTCATTTTTCTCAATCAGCAAAAACATGTATATTAATGAGAACGATACCAGAGGTACCATATGAATGTTACAGAGGTACCATATGAATGTTACAAAAGCAGAGCCAAAACATGATCGACGTGCTTCCCCTCGTCGTTGAACCCTAGCAGAGCGCATTTGCTCTTTTCTAACTACAAAAACAATAAACAAAAGGTGCACTAAGTGTGGGTTAAGTGAGAAGGATAATTTTGACTTTTCACTTAAAATTAAACATACAGGTGTCCATGTAATAAGTTGATATCCGAGAGAATGTCATTGTAATTTACGCAAAAATAAATGTAAAATAAATTAAATTTTTTCCACGAATAAAAAATGATTTATGCAATAAATTTATAAAACTTTTCATCTGGTTTTTTCCAAAGCTTATAAACATAAGTTAAATTTAACTAAAAAAATTCAATTTATTTGACTTAATATGCTTATGGAAAAGTTAATTTCTCTAAATAGAGCATAAGTTCTACATCAAATTTAGTTTTAGAATATAAATATTTAAACATAAATTAAACATAACATATATCATCTACAAAATTAATTTCGCAATTCCCCACTCAAACATGATTATGTCTCTTTCCTTTAAAAACTATTTTCAGAATCATGTTGACAAATTTTCTCTTAATGTTAAAAAATTTTGAAAAATATTTTATAAAATAATTTTGAAAAGCAAGTTAAAACACAATCAAACATATCCTTCCACCTGACCAAGAGTCAAAGATATTGTTTATATACTTCTTTTATTGTGAGGCAAAAACAAAGGACATGATATAAAATTAATACTCCAGAAATTCTGCTACAAAGTGCAACAGGAGCAACTTCAAAAACTCAAAAAAAATACACTAGGTATATAGGTGGTGACAATTACATGTACAACCTTCCAGGTGTGGTTTCAAAACAAAATATGGAACCATTCTGAGATTCACAATACATGGAACCCAACATCACCATACCTGAAATAAGCTAATTGCTCCAAAAATTTACAATTCCAATTGGCTATGATCTGTTACAGATAATATTTACTCTGGAAACTTGGTTTTCCCGGACCTGTAAAATTGAATAACAATCATCAATTTCACAAATGATAATTGAATCAAGAGCCTTAAGAACATAATCTAACAATGCCTTTACTACAAAGTAAACAACGTATTCAGCAAATGTAAGCAACACAGTTCATTCTCAAAGGGCTTGAAGTTTGCAATTACTAACCTTGCTTCCTCCAATTTTCTGATCACATCTTGCATAACATATATTGTCATCTTCTTCACCTGTTTCAAAAACATCAATCAATAGGAAAGTTTGCATAAAATCACAGTAAAAAACAGTTAACATGACAATCATAATACAATTGTTTGTAGTCCCATGCTTAGGTCTTACTACATTTCAATAAATTCTAGAATGCATCATGTTTGTTACTTCACGGAACCAAACACTTAATAAGCAGGAACCACACCAATGATAAGCCAAAGAAAATAGCTCAAAATTTGGACTCTTCTAACCATTGGCATTAATGTCAAAGTGTAAATACCGGTTTCCATTCCCCCAAACAATCCTTCAAGACCAATATGACGTAAAAAGGACATTGAATTTGAAACTAACTTCAAAACTAAAGTTGATAGTACCAAAGAGAAAATGCTTTTAACTTTTAAGGATCAAAATGGGTTCAACAAACCAAGTTATTAGAGCTTTGCAGGGAAAGTATTTGGCCAGTGGTAAAAGTTTTAACTTTTAAGTAGGAAGAAGACAGTTTATGCATTTACGTTGACCATATGTTTGAGTACTTCAGACTTTATGCACCCGCCCATTTATGAAATGCAAATCTTACCGCAAAAACTGACTTTATCGCATCATTTTTTTTAACTCATATTATACTCTTTCCCATCCTTTTTACAAGAAACAAATGTGTATTTACAAGAACAAAAGCTTTTTACAAATTTTAGTTACCATAAGGGATATTCATGGTTAGGTTATTTGAATAGCCCACCCATAACTATTTAATAACCTATATATAAAATGGCTATTATAACCAAACCATAATTGATTAAGAAAAACTGGTTATATAACTAGTATGGATATATATAACCAATTAAAAAATTATTTTATTATGTTTTATAACTGACTTTGTGCATTAATAATTGTTTCATATGTAACTAAAAATAACTAATTACATAAATAGTTTATTTTGCAAACAACTTTTTTTCCTTAAAAACAACTAAAACATGCTCCAAGAGACAAATATCAATAAAAAAAATAGGTAAAGAATTTCAATTTGCTATGTGAATTTTCTAGTGACCAACATATCATCTTACATTGGTCAAATGAGTTGTAGTAGTATTGGTCATGTAATTTGAAGCTCCTGAATCAATGTACCAAGGATATCGTCTTACATTAATCAAAAGGGCTATAGCATTAGTCATGTGATTTGAAGCTCCTCAATAAATTTACCAAGGTTTAATTATGAAATTTGAATTACCCTAAGAGTTCAAAAGCAAAAAGTGATAACCGTTAAGAGTATCATTTGTTGTACCATTTAGGAGTAAGGGCATTTGTGTTTGTAGGACTTGAGATTGGGACAAGTGTTGAAATAGAAATATGGTAGTTCCTTACTTCTTTGACCCAATAGGGCAAGTTGATATGAGAAGTTCTTGCTGCTTGCCATAGTTGCAAAACTTCTATGGATCATCTTTTGCAATATGACCAAAGCCTTTTTAGCTATAGCATTGCTTGGTATGCGTATCATTGCTTGCTTCGACCTTACACAATATAAGCCACATCACCAAGAATACTATTGTTAGTTTTGTGTTCCATTGTTCTTTGAGTTACCATGTATTGCTCTTCTTAAAAATATCCTACAAACAATTGTCCAAAAGAGCATACAAGAACACAATTCATTAGAGACTGGAACAAATAGCCTCAAATTCAAATTGCAATTTCATGAAGAAGCGGTCTCTTTTGTGGTTACATGGACATTTTTTACAACAAAGAAAGCCTATGCAGGGACACAACAACAATAATGCTAGTCTTCAGTAGTTCAGTCCATAGGTAGTTGTGTAATCCCATATTAAGAACCAAATGTGATTATTATTCAACTCATGACTAGTCATCCACAATTTTCCACTTAGCTAATTCCTCCACGTCATTTGATGTTGGATCACTCCCATCAATGTTGCTCCATAATTTTTTCCCTTTGGTAAATATCACTTTTGAAGGAGAAGAAGAATCCATAGGATCCAAAAAAACACTAAGAGCAAGAATATAAATGCACAAGCATTGACCACAGTTCAAAGTTGAAGCTCTGATACCATGTCAAAGATCAAAAGATCCTTCAGGTAAAACTTGCAGTACTATGAGAAGTTTTGTTCTTAAATAGACAAAATCAAATCATTTCCAATTATAAGATTAGCAATTATAATCTATTTTTAATATGTGAATATCATTTATTAACATGATAAACACAAACAACAAACACAATGACCATGCAACAAAATAATTACAGATAGATTCAACCTGTTTTGTCACCTCTAATTTCTACTTTAGTTTCACACTTAAGAAATAGAATTCAATTCACAGGCTTGATTATGATTCATATATAGGTCATACTCCCTCCTCTGGTCTCAAATATAAGAAACAAAAAATCCATAAATTGTGGTCTCAAATAAAAGTCTCAACTAATTTTACTATACTTAATGAAACCATCTCCAGAATATTTCCCCCTCCTTATCGATCCTTTCAGCTACATAGAGAGCTCTAGGCACAAATGTTGTGGATTTTGTTTTGTGATCAGATCAATCAAACCATTCATAAAAAATTTCAAAGCCAAATCTTCAGGGATTTTAGTCAATTGACAATAACATTTCAATTGTTACACAAACTTGTTCAAAGATTCTATTTAATGCATGGTTGTTATTGTTCATAAGGATTTTCTTTTCTACTACTAAAATCCCTCTTTAATAATTCTACTTAGAAGCACGTGACATCTATAGTCTCATCCTCAAGTTCTTAACCTAACATACACCAATCCTTCCAATACAAATAAAGGACATGGACACCTTCCCTACTAGTTTAATCTTTTCAATTTCAAAAAACTTTAAGCCCAGGCCAGCCATCCAATCAGATTTATCCCATCCAAACAAGGCATTTCACTTTCTGCACTATCTTCATAATCATAAATACATCATAATCCCAATTTTTAAGACTGGATGAACGAGCATCAAAGTATGATGTTTCATTGTGGTTGTGGTTGACTAGTTCTAACATGGTTAGAACTTCTTGCTTAGCCAAATCTTTTAACAATGGTATCCAAGTTGTCAAGCCTTTTTCATATTTATATCCAAAATCTTTGTAACTATTTGGGATAACATCTCCCATATCCCATCTAATCCTTATGGTTAGAAATGTATCTTTGCATCTCAACATTCATCTCCTCAACATGTGTCTATGCTTTTTCTACTTTGAGTTCATCCTTCTTGATGGCACGCAACAAGTCTAACCAAATTGTTGAACTTAAAAAATGAACATACTGAATTTTGAATAAATTACATAAATAACTTTTTTTGGTTTAATATATTAGTAGGTCCCTAAAATTTTTTGAAATTTTTAATTAGATCCCTAAATTAAAAAAATGTAATTAGCTCCTTGATCTTCTACGATTTTTAAATGAAGTCCCTTGGGTTAATTTATGGCAGCTTGAATCCAACAAAAAATGACAATTTGCAGCATTTTTACTCACTCCAGGAACCTAATTACAAAAATTGTAGAAGATCAAGGACTAAATTACATTTTTTTAGTTTAGAGATGTATTAAACAATTTTTTAAGGCTAGATTTCAATACAAACACCAATAACAATACACCAAGACCTAATTTCCTCCTTCAGATCTATCAAATTATGCATATAACAATGTAGTTGACAAACCATATATATATATATATATATATATATACACACACAGATATATATATATATATATATATATATATATAGAGAGAGAGAGAGAGAGAGAGAGAGAGAGAAAGAAACTTCCTAAAACAACTTAGCCCATCAAAAGCTAACAAAAAAAATGAGATGTTACATCTCAAAACGATGGAGAAGGAAATAAGTGGCAGAATCAAATCAATAAAAGTAGTTTGGCATACCTCCAATTTGTCTTCACTAGATGCATGGCTAATTGGAAGTGTGCGAAATTCCTCTGTCAAACTAAAGCACTCCCTAAAATTTTCCGAAGAAACAAAATCCAATGCAACCTTAATAGATGACTACAAAAGGAAGACAATTATCATGGATTTTCATGGAAAATATTTTAAATTTACTCCAAATAAAATCAATCAAGCCACAAAAAGTAAACTGGCTATTTGGGAGTAGAGTAATTTGTGAGAAATCATAGATTCAAACCTCCATGATGTCAATGTATATAACAAAAAAAAAAGTAATCAAACTTAAATGTATAAAAAAACACTTGAGCCAAAAACTTAAATGAATGAGCATGTTTCACTTCCTTCATAGGCTTGCTTTGCTAATGAAGGACTTAGGCTTTATTTAAGGAAGTGAGCTTAAGATACTATTATAGTGTGTCAGAACCACACCTAAAATCATAAAATACTTAGCATTTTATACATTTCTAAGCAAACAAGGATGCATCATACCTACAATAAAGATGAAACAAATTCACCATGTATGATTATTTTACCTAAAGATTTCTGACTTGGTGAGGACAACCAGCCGGTATGATGATTTTACCATGTATGATCATTTTACCTTAAAATTTGTGTGGTATTCATTTTTTTAAAAGAAAGTAGTGATCTTGAGTAACACACAAAAATCTGCTCTGTTACCAATTGAAAACAGTATGAGTAGCACACAAATCAAGAGGAGGGGTGAATTGGTTGTTCTTGACCAATTAAAATTTCTTTAACAATCGGAGTTGAAAGGGATCGTATCACAAAACAAACATAGAATGCTTTTAATAAATCAAACTCTAATCTTTATAGAATGCAATTACAACAAGAATTTTTTTGTTGATTATGAAAAGGTATACCAACGAATGACAATTAATAACCAAAAGAAAAGATAAAGGAAGAAGAAATCAACACCAAGATTTATATTGGTTCACTTCTCAATCCAGAGAAGCTACATCCAGTTTCCTAACCAACTAGTTAGGATCTAATTATTTGCAGGTTGTTTCTTACAAGTTTATACAATTATTCTCAATAAAACCAAGATTAAGAACAAGACATCTAACTCCCTTCGACTCTCTGTGATCAAGACTTAGATAAATACCCTTCTTTAATCTTCCCTCTAGAAAATCCTATTCTAGACAAACTTTAAGAAAACTATTACACTAGTTACAAAAGTCAAAATTCTAAAAAGAATTACAACCAAAGTAGTAAGGAGAAAAACAACCTGATGATCCAATTCAGATGATAAAGATTCTAAATCAAGTAATCGATTACACATTTTAAATAAATGTTGCTTGTTTGAACTAAATACACCGAATATTATAAATCTTTCTGAATAGAGAAAAGATACTACAAGATATTCAGTGTTTTAACTCACAGATCCTTAGTTTCATCAATCATAAAGAAACCTTGAAAGGATTTCCTTTTTGAGCATTTGCAAAAAAGAAAAAGGCTTTGGATAGATTATTTTTAGATATTCATTCAACCTTGATTCAGAATCTTTATCATCTACATTCATCTGAATTGGATCATCAGGTTGTTTTCTCCTTACTACTTTGGTTGTAATTCTTTTTAGAATTTTGAGTTGTGTAACTAGTGTAATGGTTTTCTTAAAGCTTGTCTAGAAAAGGTTTTTTTAGAAGGAAGATTAGAGAAGGGTGTTTCTCTAATTCTTGATCACAGAGAGTTGAAAGGAGTTAGATTTTTTGTTCTAAATCTAGGTTTGATTGAGAGTAATTGTATAAGCTTGTAAGAAACAGATTGCAAATAGTTAAATCCTAACTAGTTTGTTAGGAAACTGGATGTAGCTTCTCTGGATTGAGAAGTGAACCAGTATAAATCTTCGTGTTGATTACTTTTTCCTTTATCTTTACTTTTGGTTATTAATTGTCATTCGTTGGTATAACTTTTCATAATCAACAAAAACTTTCTTGTTGTAGTTGCATTCTATAAAGATTGGAGTTTTATTGATTGAAAGTGTTTTATGTTTGTTTTGTGATACGATCCATTTCAACTCTGATTGTTAATTAAATTTTTAATTGGCCAGGAACACCAATTCACCCCATCTTGGTTTATGTGTTGTTCATATTGTTTTCAATTGGTATCAAGAGCAGATTCTTGTGTGTTACTCAAGATCACTACTTTCTTAAGAAAATGAATACCACACAAATTACCTTTAAGGAAGATGTATCCCTTAACCATCCTCCAATGTTTGAGGGAGAACACTTCCGCTTTTTGGAAAAATAGAATGCAGATTTTCATTCAATCAAATGACCCCGGTGCATGGAATGCAATTGAAAAAGGTCCTTTGATACCTACCAAAACTGTTGATAATGAAAAGGTTCCCAAAGAATGTGATGAAATGACTGATATAGAAAAGAGGGTAGTTCAATATGATTTTAAAGATAAAAACATGATAATATCTGCTTTGTCTTCTGATGATTTTTTCAGAACAGTTAGGTGCAAGAGTGCAAAAAAGATGTGGGAAATGTTGGATATCACTCATGAAGGAACTGATGAGATCAAGAAAACATGTATTGATCCATGAGTACGAAATGTTTAAGATGAACACAACAGAAAACATTTCTCAACTCCAAACTAGATTCACGCGTATCGTCAATCATTTATTTGGTCTTGGTAAAACATTTGATGTAGAAGAACTCAACATCAAAATTCTGAAATGTTTGACAAGACATTGGCAACCAAAAGTGACAGCAAAATAAGAATCTAAAGATTTGTCAAAAATGTCTATGGCTGCACTCTTTGGTAAGTTGCTTGAATATGAATTAGAAATGTCTCAACTAACAAATGCAGAAAATGCAGACAAGGAACAGAAAAGCATTGCCTTAAAAGCCACATCTTCAAAAGCTGAGAAAGATGATGATTCAAGTGAAGATGAAGATGATGAAAATCTGAATCTGGTTGTCAAAAGATTTGGTAAGTTCCTGTAGAAAAACAAAAACAATAAGTTCCCTAGATCCAACAAACACCAACAACTTCAACTACTTCGAGTGTGGAAAGCAAGGCTACAACAGGTCTGAATGTTCAATCTTCTTGAAGAAGCAGTTAGGGGAAAAAAAGGAAAGAAAGAAGGGAAACTCAGAAGAGCCTACGTAGCTTGGGAAGATAATGCATCAACAACCTCTGACTCTTAAAGTAAGAATGAAGACGCAATTGTTTGTTTAACATCAACCATTGATGAAGAAGAGTCAAGTGCAGAATCTGAGGTAAATCCTGAAATTGATCAATTAGTTGATGTTTTTAATGAAATGCATGAAGAGGCTCAAAACCTTGTTATCTCCAATAACAAGCTCAAAGGTGACCTTAGATGGCATACCACTAAACTAGCTTCAATGCAAGCAGAACTTTGCAACGTGAAACAAAAAAATGAAAAACTTGTTTCAAGCTACAAAGCAAACGGGGGTGTGTGCCTCTTCTTCTGGAAAAGTAGATGAAAACAAAGTCTTACAAAAGGAATTTGATGATTTCAAAAAGAGTCATCTTCAAAAATGAATGACTTTACAAACTGAAAACTCCTTCTTGGTAGATCTCTTGAAAAAGTTCCATCGAAGGAAATGTAGTTTAAACCAAATGTTAAGTGTGTAAAAATATGCTTATGATAAATCTGGATTGGGATACAACTATCAATCAAGACCTTTTTGAAACTCCAAGTTTGTATCCCCAAGTTTGCATGAAGAAAGGTCACACCTCACACAAGTGTTATGCTAGAAGGTTTTTTTGTGTCAAATGGAAAATGTATATGGGTTCCTAAGAAATGAATAAAACAATTAACCCCTATGGACCTAACCTAATTTGGGTACCTTTATTTGCCACTTGATTTGATTTCTGCAAGCGTGTCTAAGAGCTAAACCTCCACTATGGTACTTGGATAGTGGATGCTCTAGGCACATGGCAGGTGATAAATCCATGCTCACTAATCTGATATTAAAGGAAGGATGATTTGTCATCTATGGAGACAACAACAAAGAAAAAATCATTCGAGAAGGCAACATTGGTGATAGTTTCAAAACCAAAATCAGAAATGTGCTTTATGTTGAAGGTCTAAAGCATAATCTACTTAGCATAAGCCAGCTTTGTGACAAAGGATTAAAGGTATCCTTTAACAAAAATTGTTGCTTAATATGTGATGGAAAAACTGGTGAGGTAATCCATGTTGGGAAAAGGAAAGGAAGCGTTGCTTGTAATAGAAAATCATTCATTCATAACATAAACTGCTTAGTGAATAAAATTGATGAATCATGGCTTTGGCATAGAAGAGCAAGTCACATGGACTTTGTTTTTGAAATTGAAGAGTGATGTTTTTAATGCTTTCAGAAAAATAGGAAAAAAGTTTCAAAAATGATGCAGGACCATTAGAAGAAAATGTCACTACCAATGAAACTCATGAGAGGAATAAGGGTGAAACAAATGAAGAAGTTAACCCTTCAACTACAACTCAAAGGCCAAAGGATTGGAGAACTACAAGAGACCTCTCCCTAGACAACATTATTAGTGAAGTATCTAATGGAGTATCCACTAGATCATCTCTTAGAAATTTATGTTGTGATATGACCTTTGTATCTCAAATTGAACCCAAAAATAATGATCAAGCATTACTTGATGAACACTGGATGCTTGCTATGCATGATGAACTAAACCAGTTCAAGAGAATTGAAGTATGGGAAATTGTTCCTAAACCTACTTCTCATAAGCTAATAGGCACCAAGTGGGTTTCAGAAACAAACTTAATGAGAGTGAAATCATAGTCAGAAATAAGGCCAGATTGGTTGCAAAGGGTTACAACCAAGAGGAAGGCATTGAATATGAAGAAACCTATGCTCTTGTTACTAGGTTGAAAGCCATAAGATTGTTGCTTGCATTTGCATGTTTGATGGACTTCCAATTATTTCAAATGGATGTAAAAGTTGTCTTTCTAAATGGTTACATAGAGGAGGAAATATATGTTGATCAAGCTTCTGGTTTTGTAGACTTCAAACATCCAAATCATGTCTTCAAAGTAAAGAAAGCTCTTTATGGCTAAAACAAGCACCTAGGTCCTAATATGAATGATTGAGCAATTTTCTAATTAGTCAATCCTTCATAAGAGGACAAGTTGATAAAATTTTGTTCATCAAGAAATCTGCTAGTGTTATATTACTTGCTCAAATTTATGTTGATGACATTATCTTTGGGTCTACTAACAACTCTTTGTGCAAGGAATTCTCATCTTCAATGCAGATTGAGTTTGAAATGTCAATGATGGGAGAGCTAAAATTCTTCCTTGGACTTCAACTGAAACAAATGAAGAATAACATCTTTCTCAGTCAAGCCAAATACTGCAATGAATTAATTAGAAAATTTGAAATGGAGAAAAGCAAGGATGTTGCAGCTCCTATGGCAACCATAACTTATCTTGACTCTGATGAAAAAGGCAAAAAGGTTTATGTCAAGATACAGAGGACTGATTGGATCTCTGTTGTATTTGACTGCAAGTCACCCATACATCATGTTGAGTGTGTTCCTATATGCAAAATATCAAGTCAATTCAAAAGAGTCACACCTCACAACCGTCAAAAGGATCATTAAATACCAAAAGTCAACTCTAAAAGTTGGTCTATGGTATTCTAAAGGTGCATCTCTAAACTTAATTGGATATTCAGATTCTGACTTTGCAGACTGCAAGTTAGATAGAAAGAGCACAAGTGGAACATGTCATCTACTAGGAAGTTCCTTTATCTCATGGCACTGCAAGAAATAATCCTCTGTTGCACTCTCAACAACTGAGGCAGAGTATATTGTAGCTAGTAGTTGTTGTGCTCAAAACCTATGGCTCAAGCAACAGCTTCAAGACTATGGTGTTGAAATGAATCAAATTTCATTGTTGTGTGACAACACCAGTGACATCAACCTATCCAAGAATCCAATTATGCACTCAAGGACAAAGCACATTGAGATCAAACATCATTTCTTCATAGATCATATTCAAAAGGGTAATTGCTCAATTGAATTCATTGATACTGTTGAATTGTATAATTTAAATTTCAACTTATTGTTAGGATTTATTAGGTTGTTACATTTTGTTGTTATATTTCAATATTTGAACAGGAATTAAGATTAGATTAGTTTGTTATTATCCCATATTATTAGCATTTTGTTAAATTTCTCTCTTATATAAGAACCTCATTGAGGGAAAATATATGAAAGAGAATGGTAGAATGAATGAAAACAATTATTTATCTGTATCTGATTTTTAACATGGTATCAGAGCCATGATATCCTCCATGAAAAAATCATGATTTCCTCCATGAATGAGAGTCATGGTATCCTCCATGAAAAAATAATATTTCCGCTGTCTTATTTTTTCAAAGTCTTTCTTCTTCACATTCCCAAACGTATATCTCCTTCTATCTTTCTATCTTATCTTCAATGTATTTCACTTATACCCAATCATCTATCTCCTCCTTAACCTCCACCTTCTCAGATTCCTTTACAAATTATGATTATTATTATCATAAATTTCATTTTTGCCTCGCATAACCTTTGCGATTTTGGTTCCATTTTGAATCCTTCTCGTATCCATTTGAAGGTCAATAATTTGAAGCTCGTTGCATTGTTCTGAGTTCTTCACAGACCAACCCCGAAGTTTATTGACATGAACATGTGATTGTTCTCAATCCATTCTCGTATCTCAATTCTCCCTGCGTTGAAGGTCATTGATGTGAAGTCAGTTGCATTGTTCTGAATCTTCATAGACCAACCCTGAAGTTTATTGACATGAACATGTTATTATTCCGAATCTCTTTTCGTATTTCAATTTTCTTTCTACCTCACATAATCGAAGCACCTCTTGAACCTATTGCTGATCAAAGTCATTCCTGGAAAAGTGTTTGAAGAAGAAATTGGCAAGTTGGACATGACCGATATTCATGCACCAACTTGAGGAGGAGTGTTGAATTGTATAATTTAAATTTCAACTTATTATTAGGATTTGTTAGGTTGTTACAGTTTGTTATTATATTTCAATATTTGAACAGGAATTAAGATTAGATCAGTTTGTTATTATCCTGTATTATGAGCATTTTGTTGAATTTCTCTTTCTTATATAAGAACCTCATGTTGAGGGAAAATATATGAAAGAGAATAGACGAATGAATAAAAACAATTATTTATCTGTATCTGATTTTTAACAGATACAAATAATCAATTGGCTGACATATTTACAAAACCCATTGCTAGAGATAGATTCTTTCTCCTAAGAAACATGTTAGGCATTCTTTAATGAATCCAACATTGATTAGCTTGTAAATGATGTGTTTGATAACATGCAATTTAACTCACAAGTACATTATGCATCATGTATACGTGTGTTGTGCTTTATATAATGGGGCTAAAATAATTTTACCAGGTGGGTTCCTTTGGTGTGAATTATACTCCTTAAAATTTGTTCATTAATTTTGCAAATGATACAGATGCACACATACATCATACATGCTTGTATTAATTGAACTGAGTTATTTACATCATCAATCAAGTTTGAACCACATGTTTGTATATAAATAGTATTATTCTAGACAGGGATCAATGCATATACGACTTTGTGTAGATTTTTTTTCTTTATTTATTTATATTATTATGACTTTGTTTATTTGGTCTGATTTCACTGATGGTCACTACATAATTTATTTCAAAAGCACACCTAGAAAAGTAATGAGTAAAAATGCTTGAATTTCAATAAATTATGCATATTAGCGTTCTTGGTAATAATGAAATTTCAAAGTTGATTTGATAATAATATTTGATTATATTTATTATCTCCTAATAATTTAATTATTTTTTATTTTATTTTAAGAATTCGTGCTTACTTGAAAATGATTTGTCTTGAAAGATGATATTTGAACATTTCACTATTTTAAACCTCCCATCAACATCTCTCCTAATATTATATTTTTTTTTTGTCGATAACATTATAAGGATCCAAGTATATTTATTCTCCTGTTTTTCTCAGCACATTATAAAGAGCGTGTTGGTGCTGGTAAACTTTTTGTTTCTTCTGTTTCTTTTTTAAAGAACATGACTGACATGCCAAATCTTAATACTCTTCTCTTTGTGAAGGATCATTTGGGACAATGTATTATGCTGAATGGCATGGATAAGTAAGTTTTGAATTAGTACTTCTTTGCTGAATCCCATGCACATACAAGTTCATAATAATTGTGTTAAAAATTAAATACGCATAAATTGGAATAATAATTCTTTATTCATTCATTCATTCATTCTTTCATCCATTCATTCACTCATCAATCACCACTTAAATGAGGTATATTTATACAAGTAATGATGTTAACAACCTGAGCACAATATTCAAAAACAATAATTCAAATTTCTTCTTATCTAGACTATTTTAACAACTTGTTCCTATCTAAGAGAAACAATAATTCAAATTCAAATTCTATTTTCAACACTCCCCCTCAAGCTGGTGCATGAATACCGGTTATGCTCAACTTGCCAATTGCTTCTTCAAACACTCTTCCAGAAACGACTTTGATCAGTACATCTCATCAGCAGGTTCAGGAGGTGCTTTAGGATAGTCCACAACAGGAACTTCGATTATGTGAGGTAGACTTGTGTCTCATTAGGTGGATGATGACTTTCATTGGTGAAGAAATATGGGTAGGATTTGTGTTTGTGGGAGATTTTGGAATACCTTGTGTACTTTGTGACTTTCGAATATAGGGTATGATAGAAGAGGAATAAAAAACATACGATGGCTTTTGGCCAATTCACAAACATTACATTGAAATTCAGTATTATTCAAAGCACCAATATGCATATCAAAGAAAGGAGTAAGGGATTCGAGAGAAATAAAAGTGGAATATAAGTATTGATACGAGAAGAAAAAAAGGAGATGTACGTTTAGGAATGTGAAGAAGAAAGAGAATTGGGATACAAGAAGGGGTTTAGGGATTTGAGAGAAATAAAAGTGGAATGCAGGTACTGATACGAGAAGAAAAAATGAGATGTACGTATGGGAATGTGAAGAAGAAAGATAATTAGGATACAGGAAGGGATTTGGGGATTTAAGAGAAATAAAAGTGGAATACATGCATGGAGGTTTCAAAATTGAGGTACAAGAAGGATTCAAAACGGGTTTGTGGAGACTTTAGAACGAGTTCACTGAGGCATCACAATGGTGTTTCAATTCACGTAGGAAGGCTGGGCGAGGGAAGGAAGATTGTAATTTAGTGAGAGGAAAGGGAAAGGAAAAGGGAGTGATTGGTGATGCAATAAGGTGCGACGTGATTCAAGCCGGGATCGAAGACGCAAAGGTTATGCGAGGCAAAGATAGAGTTCATGATAATAATAATCATAATTTGTAGAGGAATCGTAGAAGGTGAAGGATAGGAAGGAAAAGGAGCAAAGGGGAATCAGAATCAGATGAAGCTCGGTTTCATTGCAACAGAGGTGGAAACAAAAGTAAAGAAAGAGACACTTGTGGCAGTGAAAGAAAAATAGCTCTAATTCATGGAGGGAACCGGGCTCTGATACCATGTTAAAAATTAAATATGTATAAATTGGAATAATAATTCCTTGTTCATTCATTCTTTCATCCATTCATTCACTCATCCAACACCTCTTAAATGAGGTATATTTATACAAGTAATGTTAAAAACCTGAGCACAATATTAGAAAACAATAATTCAAATTTCTTCTTATCTATAATATTTTAACCACCTATTTCTATCTAAGAGAAACAATAATTCAAATTCAAATTCAAATTCTATTTTTAACAAATTGTGTTGAATTGTCTTCATTGTCGCGAGTTTTTTAAGCCTGTGATTGTGATTGGTTGAATGAATGACATTTAGTTGCCAAGATGACTTTACTATATTGAACCATGGACATATCTTGTATTATCTCCTTGAATAAATATTTTTAATACAATATTATTTTTCTATTCTAATTTTCACTCAGTATGGTGTATTTTACAGTTGTTTTAAACTTGCAAGATGTTGCTATCAAGGTTTTAACAGTTTTGGATTTCCAAGATGGCCAATTGAAAGAATTTCTAAGAAAGGTTAGTCTTCTGAAAATGGATATATTAAACAAATGTACTATGATGCTTATTTATGATTTTCTTTATGATCTACATTGTTTTGATTTATTGTGTTTGCGGTTCAAATCTTAAAATTATATCCTTTTATGCATCCTTAGTTTAAGTATAATAATATTGGGAACTCATTTTACAGAACTCACTATGTTCCCTTCTCTAAAGGGGCAGATGAAGCATGTTAGAATTCAAGTTGTTGTTTTCATTGTTGTAGGTTGCAAATATAAAATGACTACGTCATCCAAATGTGGTGTTGTTCATAGGTGTTGTTAATAAATGTCCCCATCTATCTATAGCAACAGAAAATTTGCCTAGGTAAGCCATCCAACTATTTTGATTGTTAGCTGTATTATTGAATTTTCTTTCATAAAGGTTTGAGTGTCTCACTATTGTTTCCTGGTGCATTTATGATAGGTAGTTTATTTTGCCTAATACATAAGCCAACATCTGGTGAGATTCTAGATCCAAGGAGAAGATTACATATGGCTTTAAATGTGGTCCATTCCATATATTATTACTTTTGTCTAATCAATAAATTAATTTGTAGATTATATATAATATACCAATCAATATTATTATTATACAATTGTTTGGTCTAGTTCTGGTTTTGATTTGCAAGTTCGTTTATTGTAAAAACAAACAAATATTTAAAAAATTGCAAAAAACATCACTTGGTCTAAAATCGATGTTGAATATGTTATACCACATTGGTTTTGGTCAAAATCTATGTTATAAAGATACATTCAACATCGGTTTTAGATTAACTGATATTGTATACAACTTCCAACATCAATTTTTTCATAACTGATGTAGAAAACACTTCATAATACACAATTTTAATCACATTTCTACATCGATTTTAGTCAAAATCGATGTAAATAATGATTTTCAATATCAATTTTAAAATCGATGTTGAAAATGACTACTTTCGACGACGGTCGTTTCAACATCAGTTCTAAATCGATATTAAAACTCCTCCAAAGTCGATATTAAAGTCCTCTTATGTAATATTGTATACTTATAAGTCTTTATTAATCATCTATTTATATTGATTTGACTATAAATAAATAATTTGAAAATTGAAAGTTATTTGTTTTATCAATGGAGTAACTTTATTACGAACACTATATTAGGAATTGATAATTTAAGGCGTGAGACACATTAACAAATATTCTCTCTTTCCAATTACTTATTTTATTGTCTTTATTTTATTTGGCATAATTTGTCACTCCAAATCTTCAACACGTATCTAGCCTTGGAAGCATGAATTCAAACAAGTTGTTGAATAAATCTTGGGAAAACAAATCAAATGCCAAATTGTATTAGATATTTATCAAATTTTGCTTCTAGTAGAGTGACTATTGTTATGACACAATATTATTCTTCTCCTAGTTTTCAACAACCTGAAAAGCATATTCTTCTTCATCAATTATTATCTATTATATCTTTGGTGTAACATAATCCATTTTGATTTAATGGAATTTTAGAACAAAAATTTTCTTGAAAAAATTTATTAATGTATATAGTAATTATTGTTATATATTGTCATGAAATTTCTTTGTGACATGTGAAATTGATGATTAGCGTTTGTAATCATAAGTCTTTAAAAAATACTTAATTTGTCTTCTATTTAAATATATATATATATATTTTATATTAATATTTTGATAAGTTACTAATATAAATATATATTTTTTAGTAACATATGAATATTTCATATAAAATTTGATGAGTATATGGATCTTTTTCCTTGATTCCCCTAGTAAAAGTTAAGTCTAGCTCTGCCCTGAATGTCATTCTACAATTACCACCATTGTTACTATCATCATCATATCGCATGGCATTGATAGTAGCTGTAATATTTTTGGCATTAACAACAACGATTTTAAGTAAGTATTTTAATCTCATCTTTTCTATTTTGATTTATCGAAGGCCCAACCAGCAACAAAAGTTATGTGCATTATATGAATATAAAGCAAACAACCTAGATCATTTAATACAAACAATATGAACAAGGTTAAGAATGAGATTGATCTTCTCACTCTCACATAGGTTGTGTTTGATTTCATAGATAAAAATATTATTTGGGTGTTTGATGGAGGAGAAATAAGGTGAAAATAAGGTTTAAAATGGTGGAATCCACTTATACTATTTCTTATTTATTTTTTATCTCTCTCTCATCATATCTTTTCCATTTCTCGTCAACCAAACAATTCAACTTATATATCATTTTATTTCTCATACATTTCGACACTCCATTTTTAATTTTTATCTACATTATTACTCTTTTCTATACCAAACACACCAATAAGAAAACTAATTTCATATGATGTCCTCTTACACGCACAAGGATGACAATTAGTGAAGCAAATACAAGTAGTCATCCCTCCATACTTGACTTCACTTTAAAGGAGATATCTATAAAGCGAGTATCCACAAATTTAATCACATCTGTGGATATTAGTTAACTTATAAATATTAAACAAAACGTACAAAATAATAAATAATAAATAGTTTTGAAATATATTTATATTAACAAAATAGTTTTACAACATATTTATAATTATAGTAACATCCAAAATTTTGTGTAATTACACAAGTATCTTTTTTTTAACTATTACACTAATATATTGTATGTTTTAAAACACTACATTAATATTCCTCAAATCTTACATTAACACCCATTATAATAAGGGAGCCCACTGGAACAGGAACCACATTCTAAAATGCCAATTGTATTTTTATTTGTAGTGTTCGCGGTTCTTACTTTCTAAAAAGAGGTTAGTATAAAAAAAATTCAAAAAGATAGTATTATGTGTAATTTTAAATTTAAAAATATTACACTAATACTCTTTCTTCAAGATTATTTACTATAAAAAAGATTAGTGTAGGAAAATATTACACTATATGATTAGTGTAGTATTTATTTATTTATTTATTTACTTTATTACTTAGTTGATGTCATTTTACTTTTTCTATCATCACTCGTAAAGGAAGTTCATTTTTTTATTTATCCTCTCCTTAATTTTAAATTAACAATAATTTTTTTGAGATATTTAAATTAACAATCATATAACTTTAGAAGTGTGATATTTCAATTTACTTTTAGCTCATAAAATAATTCACTTCTACTCCACTTTTTTTAAGAGTGAAAATGAATTTCAAAAACGAACTGAAAACATTTATTCTCTCTCCTATTTTCGCTATAAAATGTTTTTACTTCCTCTTTCATTTTTTATATGGGGCATAACAGTTAGACAATAATTAAATTCAGCAAGAGATAAAAAAAAATCGAGTACAATTTGGAACAGTAGTACTAAATAAACTCAAATTAATTTCACATTAACACTCCAACAAGGTAAAATGTTGCTTTAAAGGACAACTAAACTCTCAAATGAGCATAAAACATCATCACTAATCACACAATAATCCCATTCACGAACAACAAGATTACTTGCCCTACCTTTGGCTAAAAACATTGAAATAGAATTGCTGACGTCATTCATCCTTGCAAGAATCTGGTCTATCTTGGCTCTACTTACATCTACGTCCTTTAAATTCTCTGTTTCCATCAAAATCTCCTCAATCACATCCTTGTGAATTGTCATACACGATTTAATTAGATCAACCTTGGGCATCCTTCCATCCATCTTTGTGTAACCAGCTCAAGAATAAATTTAGTTAAGAAGCAAAGATTTTGGTAACGCTAGTCAAATGCTTAAAAGAGTAGCACTCGAGATTTGATATATATACACACTTCTGAATTAATTACGTTTTATATTTACAAGAAGAATAAACACGTGCAATTTCCTAAGTATATGAATTAACTAAAGCACTAGTATACATGAATCTAATTAAAAATACATGAACCTAAATTTTAAATGTACGTGGCTATTTTCAACGCATTGTGCGAAGTTCAATATCTCAATCTCCTCTTTAAGTTTAACCATGTAAAGCTAGGTGGAGGCTTGGGCGGTGGGCCATGTCTCCCACTACGTGAAAGCTTTTTACACCATTACATCTTTATAATTTTAATCTGATGGCTGAAAGATGTCATAAATTGATTCTAATATTTAGAGAATTTGGGTTTGACACGCGATATGAGAAAAATTGAAGAAAAAAATTAAAATATATTTGTTCTTATATTCATAATTTGTTCTTGTAAAATTATTACTATGTTATTCGTTTTCATAAAATTGAAATGTGTTATTTTTTTTCTGGAAACAAGATTCAGGCATTCAAACCTACTTGCATTATTTTTACATTAATTATATACATAATCAATATAAAAAGTTATATTTAAATTAGTTATATGCAAAAACGATGTGAAAAATCATTATCGTAGTTTTGAATTTACTTGAACCTACATTCGGACCAAAAAATGACATTTCAATTTAGTAAGAACAAAAAATATATTGAAAATTTTGCAAAAAACAAATTTTGAATATTTTCATATTTATGGAGAACGATAAACATATTTTTGCAAAATAATGGTTAAATGACATATTTGGTCCTTTAATCTTTTATCTTATTTTTTTTTCAATTTGATCCTTCAATCTATTTAAGATTGACATCATTAATCATTTAAAAATGATTGTTTTGTTCAGTTTTCTTCCCTTTTCCTCCACTTTATTTTTAACAATTTTTTTCTTAAATGATTAACTATGAAAGTTAACATAGAGCTTGTTTAAAGACAATGCTATAAGTGTTTTTGATAACTTTTATACTAAAAAAATTATATATTTTCAATAGAAAAATTGTCATAAAGACTTCTAATTTGTATCCAAAGAGACTCATAATCTTTTCTTTCAAAGGTTATGACTTTTCTTTCCTAATGGTATATATGTTTTATTCTCGGAGCTTCCCATGGCCTTAGATATTTTCTCCAAAACATATATCACTACAAGAAAAGCGCTCCTTTCCGACAGCCTACCTCCCATGGATGAAGTTTCATATGAAATTATAACATTTCCCACGGAACATTCCCATGCATACTCATTCCGTTGGAAATTTTAATTCTTCACAAAAGCCCAGTTGAACCCTAGCCGTCGAGTTAGTATGCATCCTTTTCCCTTAGGTATCTCATTCTCTAGTTCTTCTTCTTTCCTCTCCCTATTCGTGCTCCTTCTTTCTCCTCTTCTTCCCCTTCTTTTAGATCCGACGCAGCTAGGTGCGTCAACGCTGCTGGTGTGTGGCACGGAGACGCTGTTGGATCGAGGGACTGGACAAAGGTGAGGGAGGTTGCATGAGGTTGTCTTCTCTTCGAGAAATACAAATTAGGTGAGTTTGTCTCTCTTCTCTTCGAGTTTGTCTTCGTTTGCACAAAATTGTTTTTATGTTGTTACTTGGTTCATTTACTTGCATAATATTTGGTGGTGTGGCACGCAACTTGTTTGTTGAAATGTGGAAGTGATGGTGAGTGTTTGAATGTGTATACATTTTTGTGAATACATTTGTGTGACATTCAAATAATATTAGGGCACTGCAACAATTGGATTTTTTTAGCATCCAAACCAATTCATTTTTTATCCACTTTATAAAAATGGTCTGATTAATCGAACTATTTTTATAAACTGAATTGATTGGGTCGATATTTTTTAAAATTGATCGGGTTTTTAGGTTTTGATTCTATTCAATTTAACTATTTATTTTATACTCATATATTGAATTAGTTTTCTTAAAGAACTAAACCGAATCTTTTTTTTTAAAATAGTATAATTAACCAAACTATTTTTATAAAGTGGTTCAATTTAGTTTTTTCTCCATTTTATTTTTATTTTTTCAAAACATTTTGGATTAGTTTTGAATCAGTTTGGTTTGATTTTTTTGGCACACCCTTAGTTAATTTCTCTCATTCCCTGATGATTTGTTGGCAAGCCCAAGTTTCTTTGACATTTCATTATTTTTTAAGTAAATTGAAACAACTTTATCCTCTTAACATCGGAGAAAATGAAAATACTCTATCCTTTTTCATTGTCGTACCCTAACTCTAGAACCATATCTTATTATGGAATACACCTTGTATTAACGGATCTGTCTTGTTCATAAAAGGGTTGTCTCTGTTAAGAAACCAGAATTCTTCCTAATGTCACACCCCATGTGTAGTGGTGATAGCCTGATAGGTGAGGATCTGATGCATCCATGCTTCAAGGCTCAAATTGGTTTTTGGTACTCCCTATGTTCCACATGCTATGATTTCACATAGCTAGCTAGTTTAAGAGGATTCTTAATTATTTTAAAAAAAATAGAATGTCACATATCTCTACAATGTTATATTTATTAGTTTAATATATTAAAAGAAGAATGTCTTAGATTTTGAATACTAGCTATAATGCTTTTTATTATTTTTTTAAAAAGTAATTAAGGATAAATGGGAAAAGTAAGGAGTTTACTTGCCTTTGGGGGTAACTGGACAAATCATAGTCACATCGTAGACAAGTTTTATTCTGCATATGCAATTAATTCACCAACACAAAGAACGAAAGCACTAACGACTTTTTTAACAAGGAATTAACATTTATCTTGCTATGTTTGTTTCTCATAATTTAGGATTGGGTAAATGATTAATTTGGTTCATGAAAAATATCTTTGTTGATAAATAATTTAGTCTTTAAAAGATAAAAATAAAACCAAAATTTAGTCTATAAATTAATATACAAAACAAATTGATTTGGTCCTCGAGTCTTCTCCATTTTCGTTAACCCTCATGCACACTTAGCACAAATGTCATTAACGTGACACCTCCATGAGGTCAAGTGATAAGACACGTATGATAACTACCATTTTAAACCAAATTATCACATAATGTTTGACTCCTCAAAGCACCACTTCGTGAGTCAAACATTTAGTGACAAATTAATTCACCTTGTGAAGGACAACTTTATCAACGTCTTTAAGTCCATCCAGATGAAGTTGTCACAACCTGTAGTGGCATCAATGTCATGTTCGGAGAAGCTCAGTCACGACATTAGCAACCTCTGCCTTGTCGCCATGCATTAATTAAGAACAAGATCCTTGGCGTCAGAACCTGGCCCTCCATCAAAGTCCATTCCCTTGAGCACCAAGCTGACATCCATGCCTTCTCCAACACCGCCTTTGAATTGTCGCCAGGGATTCTCGAGGCTGTCAACGAAGTCACAGCCAGCCTCACCTTCTTAATTAGTGAATAAATTTAATTACAACTTTCTAAGCACTTCTGAAGTAATTCAAGTTATATTTACAAGAAGAATAAATTTAATTACTACTTTCTAAGCACTTCTGAATCAATTTCAAGTTATATTTACAAGAAGAAAACACAAGTGCAATCTCCTAAGCTTTAAATGTAGTTATTTCCCTTTCCAAAAAAAATGTAGTTATTTCCAACACATCTTTTGCACTTCTATATCTCTGATCTTTCGGTTGAAGCATTGTAAAGCTATGAATATGTGATCGATCGAAGTAAAAAATAAAATAAAATAAAAAAAGCAAAAATAAAGAATATTGAAGTACATATGCGGCTATGTTGTATGATCGATTGTAGTATAATATATGTATTAAAATGTAGTTGATAATTTCTATTTTTTTATATAGAATAAGTTATTGGTCAGTTTAATTTCTTAGATTTTCCATCTACATTGCTAAACAATATCCTATCGTTAGGAATTCATTTCAGTAGCTTATAAGCACGAGTGTCACACCTACGATTAATATTATTAGTAAAATACAGTATATTATTTTACTTGACATACAAATATGTTCCATCATCAATGTATTAAGTTGAATTTATATATATATATATATATATATTCTTGCTTCAAAAGAAATTTAATTTATATTCACATTGATTTTTATATATTTAATAAAAATGTCTTTACCTTTAATTTCTAGCTTATTAATTACTAGTATATATATCTTATGATAAAGTTTAATCACGATACCATTATAAGAATTAATGATAACATTAAAACTTATTATATATACATAACAGTATGAGATTAGTTTATAAAATTTAATAAATTGATTTGAATGGAATTTATTGTTATCAATTTTTTTACAGAGGAATTTATTGTTATCTATTAAATCGAATATATTTTGAGAACATTTTTTATGTTTTAAATGTTAAATGTTATATTAAATATTTTGAGAACATAGTTCCAAAGAGCAATTTCACTTGGTGAGCAGACCACTTTGAAAAATTTTGAATACTATGAATGAGACTACATATATATATATATATATATATATATATATATATTTTTTTTTTAATTTGAAGGCAAAGACTACATTCTTCACCCTTGCTTGAACGTCGGCCTCCTCATCCTGCATTGTTTCTTCAATGGCCAGATTCAATAAATCAAGATCATCCTCGGGCATCCTTGCATTCATACTTGGCAATTCTTTTTAGCTAAAATGTAAAGATTTTATGAACACTATCGATGCTTGAATGAATAGCACCAGCGATTTGAGATATATATATATATATATATATATATATATATATATATATATATATATACACACACTTCTGAATTAATCACCCGTTGTATTTACACGAAGATTAAATATAAGTGCAACTTTCTAAGTATATTCGAATTAATTGCACGATGTTATATTTACAAGAAGAATAAGCATAACTGTAACTTCCACAGTATGTGAACTAGGCACTACACATAAATCTAAAATATATACATGCATCAACCTAAGCTTTAATTAATGTAGCTATATCCTACACCTCTTTTGTAGTTTTATATCTCCTGTTTAAGTTGTAGCGTGTGAGGCTATGAGTATGTGACGATCGAAGACATTAGAATCCCACTCGTGAAATTAATTTATTTTTTTAAAAAAAGTGAAGAATTAATGAAACACTGTACTTATGCTATATATTGCTTAGCAATGCTGCAGATTGTAATGCATGAAAATGTAGTTGATAAATTCTCCTTTTTAAAAAAAAAAAAAAAAGTGATTGGTCAGTTTTCCTATATATTCCTTCGGTATTATTATTATTAAGAAATCATTTGAGTAGTTTTATTTTTAAAAAAAAATACCTTTGACTAGTTAAATAGTTAAGCACACGGCCGGGTGTTACACATACGATTATGATAGTCAAATATATTTTTTTACTTATATTCCTTTGTCAATGTATTGATAATAGAATGTATATCTACATTCACATTCTATTTATATATTTAATAAATTAAAATATTTTTTTAGTCATGATGATTATAATAGTAAAATATATTTTCATGTAAAATAATATTATTTATTTGTCTATAATTAATGACGGTTTATAATTCATTTTGATAAAATTTAATTGTGTCTTTGAGAACGTATCTTTTCTTAATTTAATATATTTTTATTAGTAAATTGCACTTCATTTGATGGAAGTTAATATTTTTTTTCTTTACATAATGTATTTTTTT
>PYAF01002704.1:373712-389592 GCA_007407185.1 Glycine tomentella | reverse complement strand
TATGATGTAATGCATGAATGATACTTAATGAAAAACATATAGAAACTTGGATCAACAGAAGACTTCTTTTCCTTTTACATTGAATCACAAATTTGATCTTCAAGCCTTCAAGCCTTCAAGCATGTTGAAAGCCAAAACTATTCCAAGTCTTTAATCTTCAAAAAACTCCCCCTTAGTTCAGTAGTCTTTCAAATCAACATATTTGACTTTAAGGAATTAGTAACTATGACATTCTAAATTGAAACATAGAAATAGTTGATTATAAAAGAAGCCTATTGGTCTTGTTCTTAATTGAAACTTGACATTACAAGACTAGGTTATTGTAAATGACGTGACTATTAGTCTTATTTTGTGAAACGAGACAATCGTTACTCTCTAAAAAACAAACTTAGGTTGATGGCTCTTTATAACTTAAACTATTTAGGCCTTGTTCATAATTTATGAAACTGGTTTGATGCTTATGAACATGATATTATGATGCTTTATGACATTGATATATGTCTTTCTTCGCCTGATGATATGATGCTAAGTTCTTTTAGTAGAACTAGACATTTTTAGTAGTTTATTCAAATGATTGAATTTATGATAATATGAAATTCATATTTGACATTCTACAAGGAAGGGCAAAGATGGAGGAGAGCTTACTAAGTGGGATCCTGAAGAGGATGACCAGCTTGATATATGAATCTATCATTTAGAGTTGTAGGAAACTTGACAGTTCACCTGCTATTGCCCATTATGTTGGATTTTATTTACTTGAGACTTACATTTTGTTATTTCTATTTTGTGAACATTATGATTATTATGCTTATTTCTTATATTTGTAAGGCCTTAGACTATTTTGACTGGCCTACTTATACTTGACTATTACGCATTTGTTGGTTATGAACTGATTTTGAGATGTTGGGATTTGGATGAGTTTAGATTTAATCTAAAACTCTTGGTATTTGTATTGATATATTGATCTCAAAACGGATTCATGAGAATGATGATTCACTTAGTTTGATTGCATATGTTGTCTGAGTTTAATATTTTATTATTGAAACTCTTTGACCGATCCGAGTTGATTGTCTTGGACTAGATGTGGATGATTCATGTTTGTTTGAACATTACACTGACTACCTGATTGGATTGTGCTGTATGGTGAACATAGGAGGAGATTGTTGAATTAATATGATATATATATATATATAAAATAATAATATATTCACATACAAGCCCAATAGATTATTGTATGGTTATATGAGTCCATATGAGCTGGAGCCCAATAGCTTGCTATATTACCAGGGTTTTTCCTAAGTTGGAGGTAACACTATTGAGCATTCCAAATATGATGCCTCTTGGTGTAATACTTCAAGCACCCAACACTAAATCATTCTCTCTCAAACCTCCTTACCTCCAACAACAATAACTTGGAAAATATGGACAATGGGGCTCCCCAAACTCCTCTTGTATTTGTATCTTTTGGTTCCTGATAAGAACATGATAATGGCTATGATCGTAGACATAAAACATACTCCATATGCCAAGCTGTGACTCACTACATCTTGCAGATAGACAAATACCGTGACAACTGCCAGAGTTCCAAAATTGATGAAGAAGAAAAACCTATTGAAAAATAGGCCATTTCCGATTTCTCCTTCTCATCTTTCTCATCGAATTGGTCACAACCAAATCCTAAAACACTAGACTTGAGGCCACCGGTTCCTAGTGCAATAAGGTACAGTGACAAGTACAAGATTCCCATTTGGAATCCGTTGCCTTGTTTGCAGCTGTCATTGTTAGCCTGGCAAGGTGGTGGACGTAGCCCTTGCAATTTTGTTGAGATTGCTAATGTAGCAGTACCCTAAAATCACCATACATAAATATATGGTTAAAACTTCCACTTTATACAATGTAAGTTACACGGACTCTCATTTGCTCCTATTACACATGATACTTTTTCATTTTTAACTAAACAAAAAATATCTTAATTTTTGGGGTTTTGATCCCCTTCTCAGGAGTAAAAAATATTTCACCAATTCCCATAGGCTCAAAGTAAAGTAAAAAAATAAAAAGGTACTAGGTGTAATAATTAAAACAAAACAAAAGGAGAGGTACATGTAATTTACTCTTATATAAATGAGTATGTCTATAAGGTTGACTTAATTTTTATGACAAAAGTAGTCACTAGTAATTGATGTAACTAACCAGTGTTTGTATTGAAGCAAAGATTCTTATTATCTTGTATCTGCCAAGGAAGGAATCTGCTAGAAAACCTCCCAGCAAACACAGGACAAATGATGTGCCCATAAAGTCATTCACAGCTTTCAGAAACTACTGTGACAATGAAGTACATGTGATTTACTTGCAAGCATATCTTCTACACTTGATAAAACATGTATTGTTGAAAGATTCCTGAAATAGTAAAAATAAGCCATTTAAACATAATAAATTATAGTGTGTATGCACTAAATATTAAGTACAAGAAGCATAAGCTTATAGGTTATAATGCTTAGTGAAATAATTAATTTACTAAATTATGAATCTCACAAATAAAATCAAGTTTCAGAATCTTAGGTCAACGACATCAACATCAACAACACATTTAACCCCAACTAATTGGGGTCGATGGTAGATAAACCTAATGATAGATATAAAGAGGTTGAAAAAACATAAGATAAAAGAAAAGAAGGAGAAGATGAAGATGAAAATGACTAAAAAGGGACCATATGGAACATGAAGATAATAACGGGTCTAACCATTCATCAAGCTTATAGTTTTTTCCCATTTCGTCCTAAGATAAATTGTCCGCCAATTTGTATCCCACTTCATTAAGTCTTGTTTAAATACCTTTCTCCAGGTCAGTTTCGGTCTACCTCTACCTCTCTTTGTGTTGAGCTCTTGATAATAAATTTTTGTTCTTACAGAAGCATCCAGGGGTTGTCTCATTACATGTCCAAACCACCTCAATATTTGTTCTCTCATCTTTTCACTCATTGATACTATTGTTACCTTTTGTCTAATATCTTCATTTCTTATCTTATTCATCTTTGTATAACTACACATCCACCTTAACATCCTCATTTTTTATACCCCTATTTTATGCTTCTGTTACCTATGTGCTGGCCAATAGCTCCATATAACACTGCAGGTCTTACAATTGTTTTGTAGAATTTTCCTTTTAACTTAAGGCAAATTTTACTATCACATAACAACCCAAATGCACTCCGTCATTTCATCACCCTGCTCTGATTCTATGATTTACATCCTCATCAATTTCTCCACCTTTTTACAAAATTGATCTCAAGTATCTAAAAACATCTTTTATACCCCTATTTTATGCTCATGTTACCTATGTGCTGGCCAACATTCAGCTCCATATAACATTGCAGGTCATACAGTTGTTCTATAGAATTTTCCTTTTAACTTAAGGGAAATTTTGCAATCACACAACAACCCAAATGCACTCCGTCATTTCATCCACCCTGCTCTAATTCTATGATTTACATCCTCATCAATCTCTTCACCTTTTTGCAAAATTGATCTCAAGTATCTAAAAGCATCTTTCTTTGGTACCTTTTGACCAAGTAGTGCACAGAGTTTTTATCACCATCTTTTACTAGTGAAAACTCACATTTCATATATTCAATCTTGCTCCGGCTTAACGTGAATCATTTAGACTCCAAAGTGCTTATTCGCAATTCAAGTTTCCTAGTAACACTATTTGTGGTCTCATCAGTAAGCACAATATCATTTGCAAAAAGCATACACCACGACACTTCCTCTTTAATATCTTTAGTTTGTCTATTTATCACTAAGGCAAAGAGATAAGGACTAAGAGTCGAACTTTGGTGCACACCTACCATGATAGGAAAATAAAACTGATATTCCAGTACAAGCTTTCACACATGTAGTATCATCATCATACATATCCTTGATTGCATTTACAAACTTTAATGGTATTTTTTCTTCTTAAGAGCCTGCCATAAAAGATTTCTTAGGACTTTATTGTATGTTTTCTCAAGATCTATGAATACCATATGTAAGTCTTTCTTCTTTTCTCGATACCTTTCCATTAATTGTCGTATCAAGAAAATGGCTTTCATGGTACATCTCTTGGCATAAATCCAAATTGATTTACATGAACCTTAGTCTCTCTCCTTAACCAATGTTCAATAACTCACTCCCACAACTTCATAGTATGGCTCATAAGCTTAATGCATCTATAGTTAGAACAACTCTGGATATCTCCCTTGTTTTAGTAAATAGGCACAAACATATTTTTCCTCCAAGCATCAGACATCTTATTTGTTGAAAGAATTTTATTGAAAAGATTGGTCAACCATTTTATTGTCACATCCCCAGGCCTCTCCACACTTCAATAGGGACGTCATCAGGTCCCAAAGCTTTATTATTCTTCATCCTCTTTAAAGCTTCCTTAATTTCCTGTGTATTAATTTTGCACAAAAATCTTTTATTAAGATCATCATAAGCATCCTCCAAGTCCACCTCACTTTTATCGCCATCCCATTAAAAAGTTTGTTAAAGTAGTTCATCAATCTTTCATTTACATCTTCATCTCTTACCAACAGTTTTTTATTTTCATCCTTGGTGCATCTAACTTAGGTGAGGTCTTTATTCTTTTTATCCCTCATTTTTGTAAGTTTGTATATACCTTTTTCACCATCCTTGTTCCCAAGATTTTTATACAAATCGGCAAAAACCTTACCTCTAGCTTCCCGCACTGCTTTATTTGCATTTTTCTCACTAATCTAAACTTTTGTAAGTTTTCATCATTGGGACTTTCATGCAAAGATCTAAAGCATTCCTTCTTCTATTTAATTGCTTACTGCACCACTCCATTCCACCACTATGTTTCCTTTGTAAGAAATTTATTTCCTTTGCTTTCTCCCAGCACCCTCCTTCCGACATTTTGGATATACAAAGTCATTCCATATTTCATTTTCTTCTCCAAAAGACTCACATGGTCCTTCACACAACATGTGTTCCTTGAACTCTATTTGTTTTTCCTCCTTTAGCTTCCACCATCTTATCCTTGGGTTTTGAGCCCTTTTCCTCATATTAAGTACTTTGTTGAACAGAACCTTTAGAACTACCAGCTTATGTTGAGTAGCGACACACTCTTCAGGGTAGACCGTGCGGTCGATACACGAATTTTTATTTTCTCTTCTAGCCATAAAGAAATCAATTTGACTATGATTTTGGCCATTATGATAAGTGATAAGATGAGACTCCATTTTTCTGAAAAAGGTGTTCGCTAGCATCAAGTCGTAGGCTAATGCAACATTCAAGATATCTTCTTCAGGCTCATTTCCCGTACCATAGCCAAAACCTCCATGAATTCTATCAAAACCTCCACGGCTTTTACCAACACGACCATTTAGATCTCTTCCTAGGAAAATCTTCTCCTCTCGTGGTATCCCTCTCAAAACCTCCTCCAATTCTTTCCAAAATTGGTTCTTATCATTTATTGCAGTCCAACTTGGGGTGCATACACACTGAGGATATTTAAAATTAAACCACCCACTACAAGCTTAATCAACATAATCAAATCGCCTTTCCTTTTGATGTTAATGGATTTATCTCTGAAACCTCTATCGATCATAATTCCAACATCATTTTGACTCTTGTTTATACTTGTATACCACAACTTGAAAATGGTGTCATCCACTCCCTTGGCCTTTTCTCCAACTCACTTAGTTTCTTGCACGCAAACAATATTCACTTTCCTTCTGGCAAAAACATCTGATAACACCGCCCAAGGGTTAAGGATGCAATTGGGAAGCTGGAACATAGGAACATTATGCTAGAATCTCAGGTGAGTACATAAAATATTTACAATGTATTCCTATATTTGTTTTCCAAAAAAGATGTTTACACAAGATATTTACTCATTAATAAGACAATAAAATGAAGCTTTTAGATATTTCAACACATTTAGTAAAGGAATCAATCAACTTTTGGTTTAGATATAAACAAGAAACTTGTGGCTTCGTCATCAGTAACTTCACTGTATAAAGAACCCAAATAACAAATTATGATCCAATAAAGAAGAAAAAACACTTAAATGAATTGAATCATGAGAAAAATGATAATACAAAAACCTGTCTCTAGCTTTTGTTTTGCAGATCAAGGTAAGTTCCTTAGAAACAAGATATTCACAGAAATTATGAAGATTTTTCTCTAGACAGAAATTACATTGATGTTTAAGGAAATCATTGAACTATTTTGGTTCCTTCATAGACAAAAAGAATTGTTTATTTAATAAGTTAAAAAGCCAAGGTAGATAAAACAAATCAATTCAAAGAAATAAATTAACGATAGAACAAGGAAAATCCTAAGAATCTTTTATTTGCAAGAATAAGGGAGATGGTTACCTTCGTGGGAGTTCCCCACCAAGTCAAATATTTTCTTTTTCATTTCATTAATTGCTTTTTCTACCCAATCTGGACTATCCCTGGGTGAAAATAAGGCTTCAAAATCTTGGATGAGAGTCATATCCCATATTTTCTTGACGAGATTGGTTGGTTGAGCTCCTTTAACCTCTTCATTAAAAAAAAGATCACTTTCCTCCAATAAGCGCCTTGACTTTTTCTTTAGAAGATATTTCAATCATAATTGATGTTTGTTTGTAACAAAAAGGAGCAAAGCACACATTCTTACCAAGGGATTTCCTTTTAGCTAAAAAGAGCTACAAAATGAGTCTATTGCAGATTTCTTTCGCAAAATCAGGTCAACATCAGGCTTTGTAATTTTCTTGAGTATGTTATCAAGAGGAGGTATTGTTGCATCTGGATCCTTTGATTTCAATTCAAGATAACGATAAAAGTGCTGAAAAGGTTGAAGAAATATATGTTTGACTTTATCTTAAGATTAAGATTACCCTTCTTTTGGGGGAAGGGAATAGATCACCTTCAAATTCATCTCAACACTCAAATTGGGGTAAATAAGTTTATTAACTTCTAAATATACAATACAACATAGCAAGGATTAAGCATACTTCTTATCTTAAAGCATCCATTACTAACTCTACCCAACACCAACAAGACATGCAACTAAAAATTCACACCTCAAGTAAGTAATGATAATAACTTAAGCTAAAAAAAATCACTAGTAGAAATGAAACTTCAAATCCTTGAGAGAGAAAAACAAAAGGAAAAATAAACAAGGACCTCTAACACGGGATTTGGTGTAAAGTCAGGTACCAAAACATCCTCTTGCCTATGGGATGCAAGATCAAGCATTTTTATTAAGTTAGTTGCAGCCTCTAGTTGTGGTCCATTTGGTTGCCATGATGTTGGGAAATTAGTGAAGGAAGGGAATTGAAACTCTCGCAAATCCTCAACGAAGGGAAGTAAATTAAAGTAAAATGAATCAGGATGCACAACATAATCAGAGAAGCAAGAAATAAATAAAAATGAAGAGGCAAACCAATATAAAAATACAAGAAACAAAGATAAAAAAAACCTAAAATATTTTCTCTATCGGAAAAATTGGGTGTTAAGACCCAATGAAAACGTTCGCTCGTCCCTATCTCCAAACACAATGTAATATTGCCACCTTGTTCATTTCCTTCATAGACCTAGTGCAGAAAGAGCAAGCATGGCTTTTGAATTTCCAAATTTGGGTAGGAAAACATATACATCCTTCATGTAATTTTAAAGCATATATTATCTTACCTAAGTACATTAGAATAATCAGTAAATCCCAAAAGTTTCACACCCTTTTCTGGTTTGAATTTAACAGCATCTTACTCAATAAAGGATATGGGAACTATTTGAGGCCCATAAGGATAGCCTTTAATTCTTTAGTGTATAGCGACAACTTTGTCAGGGTCTTCAGAACTCTTGTGAAAACCCTAACAAGAAGGAAGGGAAGCGAGGAGTCTTAGGCTTACTTTCTAGACGAGACACCAATGACAACTAAACCTTTTCCTTAGAAGTCATATTTGGCTTTAATCAACCACCAATTGTACAAGGTGACCTTCGAAAATGAAAGAAAAACATCAAAAATAAAAATTATAGAAAGGGAAAGAGTCTTAGGATTAGTCGAGAATTCATATTATATGCCATGTTGCTTTTACCAAATAAATCTGCAAAGGTTACTATTAAAATAAAAGGCACATGGGTGCATACATCAAATCAAGTAGCATAAAATAAAACATTTGATTAGTCTAAAAATACCAAGAATAAAATACTAACAAATATTCTTCTAGTAGCATTCGGTATCCATCCCCCTCTCGAAGCATAATTTCACTCCATTGAGTGTGGTTTTCCCTATTGCATATGGCCCTAAAAATGACACACCAGAATTTGGTTGTCCCAATTCCTCTTTTGAAAACAAAAGATATACACATCAAAACTTATGAAAATTAAATTTTATAGGTGATTTGCCATTTTCACACAAATAAATTCCACAGTAAATCGTACACACAAACCCAACAAATGAATATGGGATCTGACCTTCTTTACTGCCAAAAGAAAATATACTAATTAAAATGCATAATCAATATATCTTTTTATGTATACAAATTGTAGAAAGCAAAACTCAAAACAAATAAGAAGAAAATATATCATCATCATTCGGGTTCAAATTTTTATGGTTAAAAAAGCCATAAAATATAGATAAAAAACTTTTACAAACCTCTTTGTGACTGATTCCTATGCAATGTGACGATTAACTTAATTGAATAATATGTTGTGATTTTTTTCCCAAACCTTTTCAGCTCTCACCACACAAAACCATTGTATGCATTGATCAGTATTGTGCTTCGAAAGTCATATAGCAAATTGACAAATTCGTCATCACCAACAATGTTTCACGACCATGACTAGTGGAGCAACATCGCTCTTTCTTCTTCTTCTTCTCTCATCCCTTTGTGACTGTGCATTCACTTTAGCGCTTGAGCGCCCCTCTTTAATTGTACTAGTATCATTAGAGTAAACATTTGAAGTTTCTAGTTCTCACAAAGGAACTGCTCTATCAGTTTCCTCAAGGTTACCAACAATTTCTTCATTGTGTCTATTGTCATAATCAAATCCCAAAATTTGTATTTAAGTGTCATTATCAACAATGCTTTAAGATAAAAGATTATTTAGCGTAGTATTTAACATTTTTGGGTGCTAAGATTTTTAATTAAGCATAAGGAAATTCATTCTCAAAAAATACCACATCTCTAAATGTCAAGAACACACCCAATTCCAAATTATAAACTCTCCAACCTTTCTTTCCATAAGGATATCCCATGAAAATTTATCGACCGCGACTTGCAAATTATCACCTTTAGAGTCTTGATTATGAGCATAGTGCAAGCTCCCAAACAAAGCACATGATTGAGAGCTAGTGGCTTGTTGTAGAGCATCTCATACGGAGTTTTCCCATTCAATAAAATTGAGGGTGTTTGGTTGATTAAGAATCATGTTGTTAGAATGCATTCTCCCCAAAAACTCAATGGGAAGATGAGCTTGGAAGCGTAGTGCTTAAGCAATATTGAGGATGTGCCTATGTTTTCTCTCTACTTGTCTGTTTGTAGAGGATCTCCAGCACAAGATGTTTCATGCAAAATCCCTTGATTTCGAAAGTAGTTATCCATGCATACAAATTTTGTACCATTGTTGCTATGCACCACTTTTACTTATTTCCTAAATTGGCGTTCTACCACAGCAAAGAATTGGCACATGCGAGGGAAAATTTTTTTTCCTTCCGACAAATAAATCCATACAACTTGCCGGTAACCATCCACAATGGTAAAACAAATTGAGTACTATAATGAGATTAGTTCGATAAGGACCCAATAAGTCACAATGAATCAAGTGAAATATTTTTGTGGTTTTATTAATACTAGTGGGAAATCTTTCTCTACATTGTTTATCTCTAAGGAAAACATCCCAAGCTTTATTACATAATGCATTACTTCTAATATAACCAATATTTGGAATCAACTCCACAACTCTAGGAGACAGATGTCCTAAGCTTTATTACATAATGCATTACTTCTAATATAACCAATATTTGGAATCAACTCCACAACTCTAGGAGACAGGTGTCCTAATCGCGTATGCCATAAATCAAAAATAGTTTTCACTATCAGATTTTATAGTAACAACAATAACCAATCCTCGAAGGTAATAGAGCCCTCCTTTTTGTTCACCTACTCTAATCACCATCCTCGACATACAGTCCTGTATAACACAAAATTTGTCAGTGAATTGAACCTTGAATTTAATTCATCAATAAGTTATGAGATTGAGATTAAATTGCATTTTAAGCTAAGCACATAGAGAACATTGTTTAGTTTTAGTGTATCACTCAACATCGTTATTCCTTCCCTAGTAGTAAAAAATTGCTTTCAATCAGGAAGTCCTTTTAGGCATTCCAAGATAGTTCTCACATTAGTCAAGCACTCTATCTTTCCTTTCATATGACGAGAAACACCTATATTGATGATCCATTGTACAAAATTATGCTTACCAATCAACTTTTCAATAGGTCCTATTTTGACACTGTTTAAAAGATTCACCAATGTTTTCCATTGCTCCCCATTAAGTCCACTTACAATAGACTTATCAGCATATGTTATCACAATGTTTGGTAATTGTTCTAATGTAGAGATTTGGGTTGCATTTGCTTTACTCACTGCGCCATCTCCTCTAGCACCATATGTCTTTCCTTGTTGTCCAGCCTTGTCACGACTACAAGGTCGCCCTCCCACCACTTTGGGTAACCAGTTAGTTGAAAACAATTTACAGAATCATGCCCCAAAATATTACAATTTTGGTAGATTAATTTTGGTCCATCCCATCAGTTTTGCTATGAGATTTCACAGCAAAACTCATTATCTCATTGCACACCTTTTTTCCCCAAGTGATACTCTTCATACATTCTTCTTGCACCAAGATTGAATAAATTTTATTCTAAGTTGGCAAAGGATCTTGAGCAAGCAAATTTGATCTGACAATCCCGTAAAATGTTTCTCATCAAGTTCCATGAGAAATTGATGAATTTTTCTTCTTCATGTTTCTTTTCCTCCTTGGATGCTAGGTTATAGGTACAACCTCTACACGTGAATGCAGGAATCTGCTCATGGTTCCCCAATTCTTCCCATAATTTCTTCAACTTGTCTTAATAAGCAACAATAGTCATTCCTTTTTTTTTGCATTTAGCTAACTCTGCTTTGAGTTGTTGTATGCGAGGCCCATATGCTATTGAGAAACGTTCCAGGATATCTATCCACTGGTCTTATGCCACCTCCATATGTGATATTGTTGAATGGAGTGTGGGTTCAATTGTGTTCATTATCCACAACACCAACAACAAATTCTTGGTCCACCAATCTTCAGGATTTGGTGATTTCTCTACAGGTTGTTTAGTTGTTCCATCTACAAACCCAAACTTCTTTCTTTCCCTCAAAGTGGTTTTAAGAGAGTGAACCCACTTATCTTTGTTTTCTCCTTTCAATTGAACCTATGTTAAGAGATTACTTGGGTTGCCATTCGCAGTGATGTCATAGGATGAGATTGTCTTCCTTGACATCACTTCATCAACAACAACTTTCTTTCTTTCTTTAGTCATGATACAATTGCAAACCTATAACATTGAGCTCTAATACCACAAAGAAGAAAATTTGATGCAAATCTTGCCTTTCATTATTGTACATAGCACATACATATACACAAAGTTTTTAGGAAAGTTTCCTTAATTTATGATACTTACTCGCTAACTATTCCTGAATAAATAATATATGCAGATTTGTTGCAGACAAAATATTTTGCACATAAAGCAATTATAGTAATAGTAAATAAATATAAATAATAACAAGAAAATCTCATAGAATCTCTTTAAATTATTTAGTGTTGAGGTCTCTTTCCTTCAATCAATGTGCTTTCGAGTGTTGTTCCCAAAAGTTATCTTCTTGAAGAAAAAGCTTAGTGAACAATTCTCTCGCCTCATTATATTCAGGAACAACACCTCAAGCTCCTCAAACATTTTCAATGTTTTGTCTACACTTAATAATGTCATCCTTAAAACGACTTTTAATATGCTTCCCCAAGAAGTACAAACACCTCTCTTGTTAGAAGTTTCGTTGAGTCAGACACATTTACAACACCAACACACCGAACACTTCCTTCAAAAATTACTTTTGTTGGCTTGAACATTGACGTCATCACCTTTACACATCTAATACACTTGAAAAAACTTAAATATTGGTTTAAAAAGATGAATATACTATCAATGTAGATAATTTGTTATATATTACTCATATTCCATTTAATTAGAATATCTTTATGTGTATGTGTATGTAATGTACTCGTGTCTTATATTTTAGACATTAATTGTGTTAGTATTTGTGTTCGTATCGTGTTGGATATATGTATCAGAGTTTGTGCTTCATAGACCCTAAGCCTAAAGATCCTCCTTACACCCTTTAATTTTGTGAACATCTCTACCATTAGACCAATACCAATTCTCATGCACCACTCTGTTAATACATTCCTCGTAGAACCAAGAATTTTCAAATTTGAATCTTCTTTTGTTTTCCAAGGTTTATGAGATTGATCAGTAGATAATAGGATAGGATTATGGTTAGAAATAAGATCCAATAAATTATTAAGAGTTGCATAAGGAAAAATATTTAGCCAATCAGCGGTCACCATAACATGATCAATTTGTTTTTAAGAAATATTGTAACACCTCGATAAATCACATCAAATGAGAGGGATCTAAAGGTTATGCAGGTGTGAAACTATACAACTGAGAATGACTTAAAGGAATTAATTAGTACTACCTATACCAGCAAGATGCATCTACTTTTCGGTAGTCTATTACATAAGAATTCCAAAGTTAAGCGTGCTTGACTTAGAATAGTTGAGATTGGTGACCTTCTTGGAAGTTTCCCAGAAAGTGTGAGTGAGGACAAAACATGTCGAAAAGTCTCGTGTTGGTTTGTGGGGTCAATCATTTATCTTGGCAGTAAGCAGAGCTGATTTTCAAGGTCTTGGAAAGGACTACCTATAAAGGGTTTTGACTAGTGGAGGGTTCTAACCAACAAGGATGTTGAGTGAAGTGTCACTACGTGAAGTACTGTAGTATAAGAGTTGTTGAAAAGTCAAAAATCAGGGATGTTTCAAATATTTACATATTTTTCTCCCCTAAATCATTTTTTACACAACATTGCTATTTTCGACTATCTACACTTAGAAAAACTTTCAACAACAGATACCATCAATTAATTCATTTTATGTTAAGACATAAATATATTTTTGATTCCTAGCAAATATTTAATTTTTCATTTACTTTCTAATAAATTTTTATTTTGCATTAAATTCCTAATAAAACAATATTTTATTTTTGATATTTTGTTTTAGTCCCTTATAAGAGCAACTTTAGTGGGAGATCTTGGAGAGAGATCTTCAATTGAAGATCTCTTTTCCCAGATCCACCACTAAAGAGGAAATGCAGATCTCTACGTGAAGATCCGGTTCTTCCCCAAGAACCTAAAGATCTGCACGGAGTTCAAAAAATGATTTTTTATGTGACAAGATTAAAAAAATAAAAATAAATAAATAAAATGTAATTAAAAGTTAAAATTAATTACTTAAAATTAATATATGCTTTATTAATATTCATATATTTTTTTCATGTTTTATTAATTGAAATTAATTACTTAATTAATTTAATTTAATTTAATTTTAAATATTTAAAAGTGAGATCCATGTGGAACCCATTAAAATGTCACATATCTTAAGAGATCCACCAAAAAGTGGTCTAATATCTCAATTTGAGATCTACCACTAAAGATGCTTGTGTCTGTTCTATGATAAATTAACAAAATTTTTTTTAGTCCAAATTAATTACAAATCTTTAAAAAAATTATTAAGAAGCAAATACAAAATTCATTAATTTATCATGAACCAAATTCATGACAAAAAATAAATACTTGTTTTATTAGAGACTCTAAATTCAAAACTAAATTTATTAAGGAAAAAAACAAAAATATAAATATTTATTAGAGATAAAAAAATATATTTAAATCTTATTTTTATTGTTATTGTTCTTCTTTCTTTTTCAAACACTCAAAAAAGAGATGTTTGTTTTTTTCTTCCTTTTGAATCCACTTCATTTCTCTATAATATGACACAATATTTTAATCCTAGAATAATTAAATTGAGAAATTTTTTTCTCACTTTTTTTTACCCCACATTAAAAGTTTTATTTTTCTAATGAGGCATAAATTGGGGGGAAAATACGAACATTACAACATTATATTATAATTAAATTTTTTAATACAAGGTATTGCCACTTATGATTGGATGAGTTTTTTTCACCGATATTTATATGCATATCATCATTACGCTCAATTTTTTAATATGACATGCTATTTCATGGTGCTTGTGATTGACGAAAAACAGAATTATCTTTCAAAATGCTGCATTTCATATGGTTCCTTAACAAAGAGAAAAAGGAGTCAGATTAGGACATTAATATTGTTAAATGCATGATGAGTTGTCTTTAACAATGAACACAAGATTCATCATCGTGTAGGACATTAATTCTAACATGTCTTTAAATTAGAAAATGAAAATATTATAGTTCAACAACATACTGAATAACACCAAGTACAGATTAGATAGAAGTCAAAAAAACCCAAGTACACATTATTCGATCAAAGTAAAATCCAACTTGTAAGTTCTCAACCCTCTGATGACAAATCAATAACATTGATTGCACAACCTTTATCTGAAGACTTGGAGATTGAAAGATCGATGTCATTTAGCCTTGAAATAATATGATCCATCTTAGCTCGATCTTCCTCTATTTTCGTCAAAACCACATCAATCTTACTATTGATTTCCTGCAAAACAGAACACAACTTTGTTATACTTTCATCTGTGATAATATGAGGCCCTTTCCCTCTCCCGAGTTCAGGTGCCAATAGTAGTGCCTCTTCCCACTCTACCAATAAATCATCTTCCCATGAAGCCATGCTTAATGGTCAGCACTGAAGAACAATTAACCCAACTGTCTAAAACAAGTTTAAATATAGTTGTGATAATTAATGGACTATATTACTAGTTACTAGAAAAATAATTATTATTGCAACTTCCAAAATACATCTAAATTAATTAGCACTACATTACAAGAAGAATAAGCACGAGTGAAGAGTGCAATTTCCTAAGTATATGAGTTAAAGCACCACACACAGTATGAATTGAAAACTACACATGAACCTAATAAGCCTTGAATTAGTGGATAATTGAAAAGCCTTAAATTAATTTGGTTATTTCCAACACATCTTTAGCAGTTATATATCTCCTCTTTAAGTTGAAGCATGCAAGGCTATGAGCACATAACCGAAGTCATTAATTAGGATCCCACTCCTAATATTCTTTTAAAAAAAGAGTAAAGAAAAAAGTATAGTATATTTATATGATATGATTGATTAGCAAATATTCTTCATAATGATAAAAATGTATAAAATAAAAAAATATAATTGATAAATTATATTATAAAAGGGAGTAACTTTTATGCAAAATAAGGGATTGGACAATTTTCTTATACAAATAGATATTCCCTTGGCCATGTAGTAAGTCGAATTTATATTTACATTACCATTTATCTATATATGTTTAATAAAGTAAAATGATTTTTTTTAGTTTATCTCTCGTATTAATGCCACATAAAATTTAATGTTTTGTATTTTGATGTAAAATGTTTTCCTTTATTTGTCTATCA
This sequence comes from Glycine tomentella, assembly GCA_007407185.1. Taxonomy (NCBI): domain Eukaryota; kingdom Viridiplantae; phylum Streptophyta; class Magnoliopsida; order Fabales; family Fabaceae; genus Glycine; species Glycine tomentella. The sequence continues at coordinate 373,857 of PYAF01002704.1, read as the reverse complement.
TGATGATGATTATAATTTATCATTTGAAAAAGGTTAATTTTGCCTTTTTATATTTTATCTTTACGTTTTATTTTTTAATTTATGATAATAATTTTTACTTTTCTTTTATTACAGTGAAATGCACTTGATGGAAAATATTATTTTC
>PYAF01002704.1:342570-358158 GCA_007407185.1 Glycine tomentella | reverse complement strand
CAACTTATTCACTCAGGGAGGGCTCAAAGGGGCACATATATCTCAAGCCTGGTCAGATAGTGCATCGGAGGATTATGGATGGGGATATTGTCTTCATCAACAGACCACCTACAACACACAAGCACTCCTTACAAGCCCTTTATGTTTACATCCATGAAGACCACACTGTGAAGATAAATCCTTTAATTTGTGGACCACTCGGGGCTGATTTTGATGGTGATTGTGTGCATTTGTTTTATCCGCAATCACTTGCTGCTAAAGCTGAAGTTGTGGAGCTATTTTCTGTGGAGAATCAGCTGCTCAGCTCTCACAGTGGTAATTTGAACCTACAGTTATCCACAGAATCGTTGTTGTCACTGAAGATGTTGGTCAAGAGATGTTTTTTTGATAGAGCGGCAGCTAATCAATTGGCGATGTTTCTTTTGCTTCCTTTACCTCGGCCTGCTTTGCTCAAGACCAGTTCTGGTGATGCTTGTTGGACTTCCATCCAAATTTTACAGTGTGCTTTACCTTTGGGTTTTGATTGCACCGGGGGATGGTATTTGATTAGGCAGAGTGAGATCGTAGAATTTGAATTCAGCAGGGATGTTCTGCCTGCAACTGTAAATGAAATAGCAGCCTCAATTTTCTTTGGCAAGGGTCCCAAGGAGGCACTTAATTTCTTTGATGTATTGCAACCCTTATTGATGGAAAGCTTATTTGCGGAAGGGTTTAGTGTTAGCCTGGAAGAGTTTTCAATATCCAGGGCAATTAAAAGGATAATAAGAAGAAGCATTGGAAAAGTTTCTTCTCTGCTGTATCAGCTGAGGTCCTTATACAATGAGCTGGTTGCGCAACAACTGGAGAAGCACATTCGAGATGTTGAACTTCCTATCATTAATTTTGCTCTAAAGTCAACTAAATTAGGAGATTTGATTGATTCGAAGAGTAAATCTGCTATTGATAAGGTTGTTCAGCAGATTGGGTTTTTGGGGCAGCAACTTTTTGATAGGGGAAGATTCTACTCAAAGGGATTGGTAGATGATGTGGCATCGCATTTTCATGCAAAGTGTTGTTATGACGGGGATGGTTATCCCTCTGCTGAGTACGGACTGCTGAAAGGGTGTTTTTTTAATGGTTTGGATCCATACGAAGAGATGGTGCATTCGATTTCAACAAGGGAAATAATGGTGCGTTCTTCGAGAGGATTATCTGAACCAGGAACACTCTTTAAGAATTTGATGGCCATCCTTCGGGATGTTGTTATCTGTTATGATGGAACTGTCAGAAACATTTGTAGTAATTCCATCATCCAGTTTGAATATGGGATACAAGCTGGAGACAAAAGTGAGCACTTATTCCCTGCTGGTGAGCCTGTAGGGGTGTTGGCTGCAACTGCTATGTCAAATCCTGCTTACAAGGCTGTCCTTGATGCTAGTCCTAGTAGCAACTCGTCATGGGAGTTGATGAAGGTAGACATTTCTTTGTAGTGAATGAAGGTTATCTCTTTTTTAATATTTCAGTAAATGATTTTTCCCTGAATTTTTTATTTCTGCATTTTATTTTCAGGAAATATTACTCTGCAAGGTTAATTTTAGGAATGAACCTGTTGATCGGCGTGTCATTTTGTACTTGAATGACTGTGATTGTGGAGGGAGTTATTGCCGAGAAAATGCAGCATATTCAGTTAAAGATCAATTGAGAAAAGTCAGTCTCAAGGATGCAGCTGTGGAGTTCATTATTGAGTAAGTTTCTTCTTCTAATGTTATACTTTAACTTTATTCTACACATCTTTTAGTTATAAAAAAAGTAAAATTCAAGTATGTTGTCTATTGTCAATCTACTAGTGATTTTGTTTGGGGTTGGTTAACCATAGTCTTTTACATTATTTGAATAAGTTGTGATATTTAATATTATTGAAGGATGAGTTTAGTTTAATTTTTTGAGGTCCTGTTTCTTATCTGCAGATACCAACAACAGCGAACTCAAAAGGAAAATTCTGAAACTGATGTTGGACTTGTTGGTCATATTTATTTGGATGAGGTTATTGAATTTCCTTTTCATTCAATTTGAGCACATTTACTTGTCGCTGCCTACTTTCATTGGCAACTATGCTAAAAAAAATTCCTTCATTATATGATACTTGTTAGAATATAATCTTTATGAAAATATCCATTAAAATCTTGATCATATCTTAGGGTATCTAAGAACTATTTAAAGTATCTAATTATATCAAGACTGTATATTAGAATATTTTAGTGTATCATAGAGATTATCTTCTAGAACTATCTTCCCAATTTTCATTCTTTCCGTATTTACTAATATCTCATGTTTTGTTTTCCTTGGTTAGGATTATGATTTGTACATGAGGTTTAGTGCTTTATTTTTATGAACACATCATTATTTTGTTATGAATCACATCATGTCAGATCTATGTCAATTCCATTCTATTTTGTCTCCGTTCTCTGTATCCTCTCTCTCTACCAAAACCATGTAATGTTTACGAAACTTAATAAACTGACATGATTGAACATGTTTTGCATGCCTCTGAATTTTTTCCCCTGGGAGAAGATTTGTTGATTTTGAATTATTCTTATTATTTGAAATTGTAATTACTATTATTGTTTTAATAACTTAGAATATCCTTTTGAACAGATGATGTTAGAGGAGCTGAAGATCAGCATGGCCAATGTTTTCGACAAATGCCATGAAAGACTCAAGTCTTTTAGTCAGAAAAAGAAAGTTAATCAATCTTTGAAGAACATTGAATTATCATTTAGGTTAATCCTCAGTTCTTTCCTTTTGCATTTGATAGTTGGTCATCCATTTTTAATTATTCATCCATCCCTGAAGTAAGTTTTGTAAGCAGTATGGTTGGTAGTTGGCTAGAAGTGCTTTGTTTTTTTTTTTTTTTTTTTTCAACAGAAAAACCGACACTGTTCCTTGTAAAAATAGTGTTGCATAAATGGTTAAAGCAAAGTAAAAGGCAGACAAGAAAATGAAAACATAACAAAGCTGTCGGCAACTCTTTAAGAGGCCAGGCAGTCCTATCTGATCATAAGAGGAACTGTAAAGTGCTCAATCTTTGTTGTATCTAGGATACAAGATCTATATTTTATTGATCATGAGGTAAGTGATCATAAGAGGAACTGTAAAGTGCTCAACTCTTTAGGTTGCCAAATCTCTGTTAGGCTTACTGTTGGCCTTTTTCAATTTTCAGTACTCCTTGTACTCCTTTATCATATATTTATATTATCTTTGCTGATAAAAAAATAAAATAAAATGAGGTAGGTGATTTTACACTTCTGTCATGGACTGAAGGTTAGACTTGGTGTTAACTTAACTAACTTTTAACTACGTACCCCATTGCCTAGAGGCTCCTTGCTATGCGAAGGTAAGAGGGAGGGATATTGTACGTAGCCTTACCCTTACATATGCAAAGAAACTGTTTCCGGATTCGAACCCATGACCAACAAGTCACCAAGGCACAACTCTATCGCTGTGTTAGGGCTCGCCCTCAGGAGTTTGGCTTGGTGTTAAAACTGGGAATTTGAGTGTAGTCTTATGATTGTAATGTATCATGTTTAATGTGTATTTATATCATCAGGTACCCCCAACTATCAGTTTTATGTAATTGTGTGTCTGAAACAGATCTCACACGTGTATTTATGATAACAATACGCTGATACAAAAGAATCTCCATTAAATGCTCATACGATCAAATCCCTAATGTCTACTAGTAACATGTGCTATTACAAATTGGAAATTTGAAACATGTGCTGTACTGATGTTTAAACCAAGAAACTCAGCTACCATATCTGTTGAGTTTCTGAATCTTATATTGCTGAGATGTAACCTTTGTATGTTGTGTCCCACATTCTCAGTATTATACTTGGAAAACTATGGCTTTTCTTTCTGTTTCAGAGACTATTAAAAAATGAAATTTTCTCTGGATTCTTTATGACAATTTCTTATCTCCTTTTCTTGACTATTCCTATGTATTAAATTTTTTGGTCCAAATAAGGAAGGAAAGAAAAAAGAAGTCAAAGCTTTTGTATGTACATTGCCTTTATATGTATTATGTCATTGTTATTACATGCTTTCTTTTCTGATTATTGCAGTTTATTTGTTGGTCTATATCACTTTCTGATCTATGTTCCATCTTGGCAGTGAGTCTTGCTCATCTTCACATCCTGTTGCACCATGTTTAACATTTTGGCTAAAGAATCATGATAGTGATTTGGATAATGCTGTAAAGGTCCTGTCTGAAAAGATCTGCCCTGTTCTGTTCGAAACAATAATCCAAGGTATTTTTCCTTACAATCATTTCTTTAATGGAAGTACTCAATTTCTTTTTTCATTAAATCTATATGTATGGTTTTGTAGGTGAGGTGGAAAAGAGAAAAATGATACTTAGAATTAGAATAATGTGAGATTTAATTGATGTGCCACAATTCACTAACTTAATGGTCATATAGTCTTATTTATTCTAATAATTAGGTCAAGTATTGGTACAATACTGCTAACCAGTGCAATTCTTCAAATTCACTACTTCAACGAGACTCCAAGTTCTAATACTCTAATATTCTCTCTCGTAAAGATTACTAAGCTTTTGGCTGTTACAAGTAGCAAACCAGAAACAAAATATCAGACAGCATAATTTAAAACAAATTTTTTCAAATAAATAACTTATGCAACTAGTACTCTCCTTAATAATAAAACCATGGTGGTGTGCTTGAAAGATAGCTCCCTAGTCTTTGACCATTCTCTTCAAGCACTGGAATATTTACCACTGGCCAACATAGGCACTATCAGAAATCCCATTGGCTTTCAAAGAAAGAACAAAGTAGTTGATAGAGGACCTGTCCTGCTTTCAAATGCTAATGCTTCGCAATCTAGATTGTAATTGAGTTTTACTTTCTTTTTTTTATGTGATTTGCTCTCCAATGTTTATTTCTTGTTCATATTTGTTGTCAATCATTTTTTATTTGTGGCCTGTCATGTTTTGTTGCATTTATAATCAAGATATGTCACATATTTTCTTGTTAGTAATGCTTCTGATTTACCCTCATAAATAAATAGGAGACCCGCGCATTAGCTCTGCAAGTATAATCTGGGTTAGTCCAGATACAAACACATGGGTCCGAAACCCTTATAAATCTTCTAATGGTGAATTGGCACTTGACATCATTCTCGAGAAGGAAGCTGTCAAGCAGAGTGGCGATGCTTGGAGAGTTGTACTTGATTCCTGCCTTCCTGTTCTTCACTTGATTGATACCAGGCGTTCCATCCCTTACGCTATTAAGCAGATTCAGGAATTAATGGGGATATCATGTACTTTTGATCAAGTGATTCAGGTGAGTTTCTAAAGAATATATTGAACATAATGTTTAGTTGCTTGCTCTTATGCTTATTATCTTTAGCATATTTCCTCTCTTTGCACTACTGTCTATGCTGCATATTTCCTCATTCATTAATTTTGAAAAGTGAATTTATTTTATTTTAATGTTCATTCCAACTGTCATAATCAGCTGTGACTTATAGTGGATGCTTATAGCATCATCACATGGTGTTTTTCATTTATTTAAAGAGCATTTGATCTGATTCTGTTGGCATTTTTTACTTTCATGTGTGTACCAGTATAGTTGTAACTTTAAAAATTCATGCTTGAAACTTGATAGAATTTGAGAGAGGGAAAGAACAAGTTCTTTATTCTGAATATTATGTTCTATATATTGGGTACAAGCAGAACCAATATATTGGCTGAGCTTGAGCTGCATGCTTTATGACTGTCTAGTGATAGCTGTGAACAATCTAATAACTGACAGAAGGCTAACGGAAAGCTAGGTACAATTCAGTGTAATATTGCCCCTTGAATCCCAAGGGTGGTATTTGACTTATATGATATAATCTATGACAGAAAACTAACAGAAAGCTAGGTATAGTTCAGTCTAACATTCTCCCTGTAATCCCTAGGGTGAGAATTGACTGGGAGGGAATATGTTGTCATAATCTACTACTCCGAGTTTGTTGCAAAGGTTAGCAAAGCGAGTGGTTCCAAGGGCATTTGTCAGAATGTAATCATATTGGTTCTGTGATGGAGCATGACAAACAACTAAATCTTTTTAGCATTTTTGTCACAAACAAAGAAGATATCCAATTCCATGGGATTTGTTCTGGTATGAAGCACAAGATTGTGAGCTAGGGAACCTGTACTTAGGTTATCCCAACATCTTTTAAGTGTAAATGTGCAGATTTAGTCATTTAGATCTTAAGATCATTTATCATTTTGTATTGTAAATGAGTTTTTGATATATTTTTCTTAGTGAGTAATTCAATTATTTTAGAATGCCCTTTTTAGAAGTCCTAGTCTTGGGGTGCATTTAGAAATTCTTGTAAGTTGATTACCCAAGCGTACCATTAGTAATTCTAACAAACTAACAACTTACATTGGCTACTTAGTAGTAAGAATAGAATAATGACCTTGTTGCCTAGTAGCAATAGGAAACCACTGAATAAATTAAAGACAAATATGCTTCTTTTGAAACATTTGGGTTTTGAGATTTGAAGTTTCAAGTATTTCATTTTATTTAAAATTGTGAATGCATATTTTGTCTCATTCATTCAGCTGCCAAACTTTTTGGGTCGTTGATTTCCGTCTCCTTCACGATCACTAGTTGTATGAAGGACTTTTTTTATTTTTTATTATTAAGTGTTGACTTTCAGAGATAGAGAAAGAGACATGTAACTGAATCTTAGTGAACTAACTGAATTTGTTTTAATGATCAATTTATTACAATGAAATGGATCATCTATATTTACATGACACTATGACAGAGCTGAGGGCAGCAAACAGACTGCACCTGAAATGAAACTAACCGAAGGGCACAAGGCCCAAAATGAAAACATACCGAACAAAACTGTAAAATGTATTTCTATCATAATAACATAATTAACTCTAATATAAGGGAAATAATCAACTGAAAATAAACCTAACAGCTAAGCAATTTTTCTTGTGTGTATTGAAGTGTGATGTTCATAACATTGAGGAGGTTCGTTTTACACTTGTCTCTAAGTTGATTTGGAATATATTTTCTATTATGTCATCTCTGTGCTGTGTATGTCTTCAGGAACATTGTTATTTTTAACATTTATCTTTTACTATTGGAAAGGCTCATTGCATGCTTAGTATTGCCCCCTATTTCATAATCTTTGGTTTACAAGTTTTGTTATCCTCCCATTAGGACTTCGCTATGCTTATGTTTCCTCTTTAGTCTTTATTGAATTTCGCTATGCTTTAGTCTCTAGTGAATTTTCTTCTTTTTAAGAGAAAATGTGTGAGAGAGATCAATTATTGTGTCTTGTTTGATGAAATCTTCTTGATCATTATGACATGATCCAATTGTTATCATCAATTATTGTATATATCTGTCTTCTGTATGTTTCTATTTTCTCTTAATTGAATTTTCTTCTAAGAGAAAATGTGCAAATGATATCATTAATTATTGTTTCTTGTTTGATGAAAGATTTGATCATGATCCAATCTTTAGTAGCCACCCATTATGGCTACACCTTTTATTCCTATCTCATCCTTTTGTGGCTGCCTGCAGCGTGTTGCAGCATCTGTCAAGATGGTGGCGAAAGGTGTACTTAGGGAGCATCTAATTCTGTTAGCTAGTAGTATGACTTGTGGTGGGAACTTGGTTGGCTTTAATATAGGTGGATATAAAGCTCTGTCTCGTCAATTAAATATACAAGTACCATTCACAGATGCAACACTCTTTGTAAGTTGCTGCCTTGATAATTGTTGTAATCATGAGATGTATCAGGTTATTATTATTCTTATTTTGTAAATGTGACTATGCAGACACCTAAAAAGTGTTTTGAGAGAGCTGCTGAGAAATGCCATACTGATTCTCTGTCAAGCATAGTTGCCTCCTGTTCCTGGGGTAAACATGTGGCAGTTGGTACAGGATCAAAATTTGATGTTGTTTGGGATGCAAATGAGGTATTTGATTATACTCAGATTTAATATTGTACTTGATAAGAATTGGAGTTGTGTAAACATTATTTGAATATTGATATTTTCTTTTGCAGATAAAATCAAATGAAATTGAAGGGATGGATGTTTACAGTTTTCTTCACATGGTGAAAAGCTTTACCAACGGGGAAGAAGAAACTGATGCTTGTTTGGGTGAAGATATTGATTATTTACTGGAAGAAGAATATATGGACTTGGGCATGTCCCCGCAACATAACTCTGGTTTTGAAGCTGTCTTTGAAGATGATCCTGAAGTACTGAATGGTTCAACATCCAATGGTTGGGATGTAAATTCAAATCAGGCTGAATCAAAAACCAATAAGTGGTCAGGTTGGGCAAGTAGTAACAAAGCTGAAATAAAAGATGGTAGATCTGAAATCGCCCAAGAGAATTCTTGGGGGAAAACTGTCAACCAAGAAGACTCTTCCAAGTCTAACCCTTGGAATACAAGCACCATAGCAGATCAGACAAAAACTAAATCTAATGAATGGTCTGCCTGGGGAAGTAACAAGTCTGAAATACCAGCTGGTTGGGCAATTAGTAACAAAGCTGAAATAAAAAATGGTAGATCTGAAACTGCCTCAGAGAATTCTTGGGGGAAAACTGTCTACCAAGAAGACTCTTCCAAGTCTAATGCTTGGAATACAAGCGCCACAGCAGATCAGACAAACACTAAATCTAATGAATGGTCTGCCTGGGGAAGTAACCAGTCTGAAATACCAGCTGGTGGATCTAAAGCAGTTCAAGAAGATTCTTGGGGCTCCAGTAAGTGGAAGGCTGATGTTGCCCAAGAAGACAATTCTAGGCTTGGTGCTTGGGATGCAAATGCAGCAGATCAGACAAAATCTAATGAATGGTCAGGTTGGGGAAAGAAGAAAGATGTTACCCAAGAAGACAATTCCAGGCGTGGTGCTTGGGATGCAAATGCTGCAGATCAGACAAAATCTAATGAATGGTCAGGTTGGGGAAAGAAGAAGGATGTTACCCAAGAAGACAATTCCAGGCTTGGTGCTTGGGATGCAAATGCAGCAGGTCAGACAAAATCTAACGAATGGTCAGGCTGGGAAAAGAAAAAAGAAGTTACCCAAGAAGACAATGTGCAAGATTCTTGGGGCTCTGGTAAGAGGAAAGACAAAGTTACCCAAGAAGACAATTCTGGGTCTGGTGGTTGGGGTGCCAGCAGAACAGATCTGGCAAAATCCAAATCTAGTGAATGGTCCAGCTGGGGAAAGAACAAGTCTGAAACACCAGCTGGTGGATCTGAAAATGTGCAGAATGACTCATGGGGCTCGGGTAAATTGAAAGATGATACCCAAAAAGAAAATCCTGGGACTGGTTCTTGGGGTGAAAATTCTGGGTCTGCATGGGTGAGAAATAAAGCTGAAACAATAGATGGTGGGTCAGAAAAGCCCCAAGAGGATGCTTGGAACTCTGGTAATTGGAAAGCTGAATCAAAAGTCGGCAATACCTCTTGGGGAAAACCCAAGTCCTCAGAAAGTCAAGCATGGGATTCCCATAATCAGTCAAATCAAAATTCAAATTCACAGGGATGGGAATCACATATTGCTTCAGCTAATTCAGAAAGTGAAAAAGTTTTTCAGTGGGGAAAGCAAGGTAGAGACTCGTTTAAGAAAAATCGATTTGAAGGTTCGCAAGGCCGGGGTTCAAATGCTGGTGACTGGAAAAATAGGAATCGCCCACCTAGAGCACCTGGACAGAGATTGGACATTTATTCATCTGAGGAGCAGGACGTTCTGAAGGATATTGAACCCATTATGCAGTCTATCAGACGAATCATGCAACAACAGGGGTAAGTTACTCATGGCAGTAGATACTATTAAATATAATGACTTGGCAAGGCAAGAAGAAATCATGATGTCTATTGTCCTTTCCTGTTATAATACAATATCTATGCTCAAGTTAAGCCTGGCCATTTTACTGTCACCTTTGTTCTACCTACACTAAATTGCAAGTAGCATAATTTGAAACTGCACAAGGTGTCATTCCTTCCATTTTAGGAACCTTTGTTTCTGCTAAACAGTTTTTCTGTTAGTTACTTTTGGTTTAACTAGATACCATTAGCAATATAGCTATTATTACTTTGATTTTTGCTCCTGGTAAAAGCTTGTGTTACTAATCAGTTCCTCTGTTCCCTTTGGCTGTACTCTCTGTATGTTTTCCCTCTGCTTCTATGAATTTCGTATCATAAGCTGGAGCATTTTTATCTTAAATTTTTTATTAAATTCCTGTTGAAGGTACAATGATGGGGACCCACTGGCTGCTGAAGATCAACTTTTTGTACTGGAGAATGTCTTTGAGCACCACCCAGATAAAGAAACCAAAATGGGCACTGGAATTGATTATGTCATGGTATCATCCAACTCTGTTTACATTGTATCTTACATTCACATTTATTTATGATTTATGATTTATGTCATCGTAGTTGCCCTAGATAAACGAGTTTCTTTCCTAAACTTCCAATATTTTTGTACTGAATGATGGGTTTATTTTGGTTTCTCTATTTCCTTGCACATCTGTGTCAGTTTTAGTACATGCAATACATGATCTATTTATCCATTCTTGGATAATGGGTTGCATTGAAACTTAAAATAGTTGTCCGTCTTTATGTTTTCCTGGATTTAATGTTGGGAGTACTTGCAACAGGTTAACAAACACAGTAGCTTCCAGGAAAGTAGATGTTTTTATGTGGTTTGTAAAGATGGTCAAAGCAAAGACTTTTCCTACCGGAAGTGTTTGGCCAACTATATAAGCAAGAAGTATCCTGACCTCGCTGAATCATTCCTTGGAAAATATTTTCGGAAACCTCGAGCAAAGGGGGACCAGACTGCAACACCAGGGCGTGATGAAGCAGCCACTCCGGGTGAGCAGACAGCAACGCCAGGCCGGGATGAAGCAGCAACTCCGGCTGAGCATATCTCAACACCCACCCCTATGGAAACCAATCAGTAGATTAGAGTTGTGTCCATAATATTGTACAGAAACGGCGTAGTTGAGGCCACTGAATAGTTTGTCATAGCTGACCAATTTTCCTGTAGGAAAGTCTTCCTCTTTTTGGTGAACAGTTAGATGGTAATTTTTTTAGCATGTGAATGATGATAGCAAACACCCTTGTGCAGATGTTAATATTGTTCTAATGATTACAGCACAGATGATGTGCCTAGCAAACTTTGCTCATCCTTGTGATTAGAGCTTCATGAATCAGATTGTGGCTTATATTCTGTTTAATAGGTTACTAAGCATTTCCGAGTTATATTTAAACTGGTAAAATTTCTTTGATTTAGTTTTTTCTTGTCTCATCTTTGTAATACATTGCTTAACTGCGATGGTTTGGTATATCGATTTTTAGAGGTCTTGGTCGAAGGCATCAATTACTTTAACTGCCCATTTTTGTTAAACACGCCGTTCTTTATAATTTCTGGTAAATTTTATTTTCAAAATATCATTTAGTGTAACGAAAACATTATCACCATTTTTCTTATTCTGATCATGTGTCGAGTCCTATGACCATCTATTACCACTTTCACTCATTTGTTATGAATGAAAACCTTTTGGGTGCAATATCTGCGATGGCAAGTATTGCTAAAATTTATGTGAAAGAACGAGTTGGTTAGAAATTTGAGCTTCAGAATTGTGTAGATATAGGACATGGCTTCGGATTGTTTCCAAATATTTTGATGTTATTTCTGGGATTATGTTTCTGGAAGCTTTAATAGCTTGAGTTTTGGAATTATATGACTCAACACAAGAAATGCAACAGTTCCACACTTTCTTTCTGACATACTTATCAAGTTAAATATGTAGGTCACATTAAGTATGAATCATTTTTTTTTTTATTTGGTAGGTTTCATTTCCAAATTAATAGAATTCATATGAATTCCTTAAAATCACCATGATCTAATGCAGTGACAATGCGTTGAGATTATGGCAATGAAAACCTTGAGCAAAGTGCCTCACTATGTTTTCTGACGAGTGCAATGTAATGTAAAAGTATTAAAAAAAGTGTTGTTTTAGTGGTAAAGCAAAAAGTGAGGAAGTGGAATGGTGTTAAAGTAGACAAGTAGAAAAGTGTTTTATATATATATATATATATATATATATATATATATATATATATGTTATTTTTTTTAATGTTTCTATGTAACTTGATACTTCGGATCTCGTCAATTTTAGCTTTATAAATGATTGCTATCTAAAAATGGATGAATTTTAAAAAGATACTTCTAAAAATTAATCTTTAGTGCTTAACAATGTTAGATTTCTATCTCTGTCTTCTCTCTTCCCCTAACTTACTTCTCCATAGACTACCAGCCACCAACATCATCTACCAAAACCATATGTTGTGGTCAAACTATGATTATCTCCATTAGTAACCATCGTGCCTCCATTATCACACGTGGGCTCCATACCCACGTTACCCCACTTTGTTCCCTTAAATCATCGTGGTATTTTCCCCTTTCAATTTGGTAAACACGTGATTGTAATTTGTGATTTGTAAAGTTAGAATTTCTTTTATTTTTTATTTGTATATTTTCATTATTTAATGATTTTCTTACTGCTTTTGCAAAGGTTTTGAGAAAATGAATACGAGTGAGTCAGAATTAATCACGAGTTAAAGGTGGGGTGGAAAATTATTTAAAAGAGTGAAAGAGAAAGATATAGGGTCTTAAATAGGCATGGTAATTGCATATTAATATTGTGATTTGTGAGTAGAGGAATATGGTGATCTTTGTTTAAAATTAATACGGCCAAAAATTTCATGGTTTCATATGCAAAAAACCTTCATTATACCGTGAGTTTAGGACATCTTTGATTGGTACCATCCGTACTCATGGCTGCACTAGGATAGAAAGGTGCTTTAGTGTTGATGCAATGGTGGCAACGAAGTGAAGGAAAGGACTTGCTTGGAATCTATAATACCAATCTTTTTTTTTTTATAAATTTTAATTTAATGGGAGTAATTTACAAAAATATAAGAAATTAAGAAATTTTGAAGCACCGATGGACAAAAGAATCTTTTATCCATAAAAATATCTGTCAAATAATATATATTTTGAAGGTAACATCAGTGAAAAATGTAAAAATTAAGCTAGTACATGGTCAAGATAGATTATTTTTTAAAGAAAAAAATTGAGCTCGTTTGTTTCAGTTTTTTTTTATGAAAAAAATCACTTATAAAAATTTAAGTATATTTGTTTAGTCGTTGAAAAAAAAATCAGAATTTTAATTATTTTGAACAGCTTTAAAAAAGAGCTCTAGTTATAAATACCTTTTAAAATATGATTTTTTTTATATAATTTTAACCAAACAAAATATAACTTCTTTTTTTCCAATAATTCTTTTGAAAAACAAGTCATTTTCTTATATAATCTTAATCACTTTTCCCTCTTAGTATACAAACAGTCATGCATCAATTGATATATGAATTTAGTAATAAATTCAAATCATTCATTTAAAATAAGTTATATTAATAAAAAAATTACATATCATTCAATCACAACCCATAATATATAATAAATTTATTGATTAATTAAAAATCATTATTAATATTAATTATAATTTTTTTATATATAAGAATCAAAAGACTCTGTATATAATAACTCACATCTTAGTCAATTGAGTTACATTCCGATGACAAAATTATGAATAATTCTGATGAATAAGAAATGAGATTAACAAATTTTTGTACTTTCTGAAAAAAACAATAGAGTATACTATATGAGTAAGTGTTCTTTAAAATAATTCAACGAAGAAAAAATCCACATACAAACCCCGGTTTCCAAAACGACGAGTCGTGGCAGTTGTTCAGACCATCACCTTCACCTTACCACCACAAGATATGAAACTGAAAGAGCAGCTTTGGCCACTGATACTGATATGATACATTACCTTTGACTGATCTATTATTATTCATCTTCTTTGTGAAATTTCTGAATTGTTAATTGTGTTGATGATGGCTTCTCCTCCTCCTCCTCCTCCTCCTCCTCCTCCTCCCCCTCCTCCTCCTCCTCCTCCTTCTTCTTCTTCTTCTAATGGTTACAAAGTGTGGGAAGATCCTTCTTTCATCAAGTGGAGGAAAAGGGACCCTCATGTCACCTTGCATTGCCATGAATCTCTTGAATGTCTATATCACCCTTTTTTTTTTCTAATTTTTCTTCACTGGGAGAAATTCTATGCTAAAATGGGATTCATTTCATATCTGGGTCTGTTAGATAAGTGGATACTCATTGGTTATATTCTAAAAGTTTTTTTTTTTTTAGATACCCTTTGCTAAAATAAAAATTTCCATATTAAAATATATTATTCCATTCATGAGAGAGTCTACTGAATGAAATGATTTAAGATAATGAAATGAGGATGTGAATATTCTAAAAAATAATTTTTTTAAGGGCTATTTGAAATAAAATTGCCCGTTTTTAAAATTTTATTCTATTCATAAGACTTATTATCTATTCATTTTTTTTTACTGGGGTGTTTATAAAATGGTTGCAAGATGTCGATTGAATAAAATGATTTAAGAAAACGAAGTGTGGTTTATTGGCCTCTTATAATTGTTGTTCTAAACTAATCATTAATCAATGGTTCATTGCACAGGAAATAAGTTCAAATCAGTGACTGTAGCTATCTGAGATGGATGTTTACTGAGCATACAATTCTAAAATAAGTCTATGGATTTAAATTTTTGTGGATTTCCTTAAATTTGTTTTTGTTATATATTATAAAAAATGAATAATCTGGAATTTTGTGATGTGTAGGATCTCTTAAATGTTGGTATCAACGCAACAAAGTGGATTTTTTGGCTTCCCAGTCTGCTGTTTGGAATGATGATGCTGTTCACGGGTCTCTTGACTGTGCTGCATTTTGGGTCAAAGATTTGCCTTTTGTCAAGTCCTTGTCTGGATATTGGAAATTTTTCATTGCTGACAGTCCTAACAATGTTCCTACTAATTTTTATGGAAGTGAGTTCATGGATTCAGAGTGGAAAATGTTGAAGCCAAAGGATCAATTAGGCGTTGGTAAACACGAATTTGAGAGGAAAAATAATTTCTATTACTCACAAGAATAGAATTACAGAGATTTACAAACTCAAATAAAATAAACTCTCAAACTCACACAACACTCACTAAGAATTCTCACTACTTGGATGAATTCACTCTTGGTGTTTTGGTGTTTCTCATTGATTTTATCTACAACTGAGGTTTGCACCTCTATTTATAGGATGATTTTGTGGTGTGAATGGTGTAATGAAAAATGTCAAGGATGGCTGCAGATGACGGCTTGGACGGCGGTGGACGGCTGGAAGTCATTAATGGTGGCTCCAGGGGCGGCTGGAAGTCATCAATACTCCCCTTCCAGCCGTATCTGAAGAAAACATTCCAGCTATGTCTCTGCATAACTCTAGCTTCTCTCGAGTCACCACCTTCGTCATCATGTCTGCAGGATTCTCCTTTGTATGGATCTTTACTAGTCTCAACAGTTGTCGATCCATTACTTCGCGTATCCAATGATAGCGAATATCAATATGTTTTGTACGGGAATGATACATTGAG
>PYAF01002704.1:313333-328873 GCA_007407185.1 Glycine tomentella | reverse complement strand
AAAAAAATACATTATGTAAAGAAAAAAAATATTAACTTCCATCAAATGAAGTGCAATTTACTATAATAAAAATATATTAAATTAAGAAAAGATACGTTCTCAAAGACACAATTAAATTTTATCAAAATGAATTATAAACCATCATTAATTATAGACAAATAAATAATATTATTTTACATGAAAATATATTTTACTATTATAATCATCATGACTAAAAAATATTTTAATTTATTAAATATATAAATAGAATGTGAATGTAGATATACATTCTATTATCAATACATTGACAAAGGAATATAAGTAAAAAAATATATTTGACTATCATAATCGTATGTGTAACACCCGTACGTGTGCTTAACTAGTTAACTAGTCAAAAGTTTTTTTTTTTTTAAAAATAAAACTACTCAAATGATTTCTTAATAATAATACCGAAGGAATATATAGGATAACTGACCAATCACTTTTTTTTGTTTTAAAAAGGAGAATTTATCAACTACATTTTCATGCATTACAATCTGCAGCATTAAGCAATAATATATAGCATAAGTACAGTGTTTCATTAATTCTTCACTTTTTTTAAAAAAATAAATTAATTTCACGATTGGGATTCTAATGTCTTCGATTGTCACATACTCATAGCCTCACACGCTACAAACTTAAACAGGAGATATAAAACTACAAAAGAGGTGTAGGATATCGCTCCATTAATTAAAGCTTAGGTTAATGCATGTATATATTTTAGATTTATGTGTAGTGCCTAGTTCACATACTTTGGAAGTTACAGTTATGCTTATTCTTCTTGTAAATATAACATCGAGCAATTAATTCGAATATACTTAGAAAGTAGCACTTATATTTAATCTTTTTGTAAATACAACGTGTGATTAATTCAGAAGTGTGTGTATTGTAAGTGTGTGTGTATATATATATATCTCAAATCGCTGGTGCTATTCATTCAAGCATCGATAGTGTTCATAAAATCTTTACATTTTAGCTAAAAAGAATTGCCAAGTATGAATACAAGGATGCCCGAGGATGATCTTGATTTATTGAATCTGACCATTGAAGAAACAATGCAGGATGAGGAGGTGGCTCCTGTGCATGGGAGTGTAGATGAGATTGTAACCATGTTACGTCCTATGTTGGAGGAAATAATCAATAGAAGGTTTGATGAGGCTTTTGGGAAACTAGATCAATTTCAATCTGAGATGGATGAGATTCATGCAATCGTCAATGATTCCTGTTCTTGTGTCTCAGCGTTTTTCTCCGGAGTTAGAGCAAGGATCCAAGCTGATCGTGAATGACACCATATTAAGTTATTAATTAGAGATGTTGTCTATATGCTATATTTGAGAATTTAGTTGTGCTTTTGGGATGAATTTTATCTTGTTGGAGTACTTTGAATTTTTAGTTTATTTAGCCTCGTAATAAGTTGTACTTGGTGTCAATGTATCTTTTGCTGAATGTCAATGAGAGTACAACTATATTAAATTTAAAATAGAACTAATGTTCAATGCTTTAAATCGTAATGGATAATTTTTTTTATCAGACACACTTCATATTTAATTGGACAGGAAATGTTGTTTGAGGTTCAGGCTCTTTTAAAAGAAGTCTCCCAATTGTATGGTTCATTCAGATTTTATAATTCTGAGGATAAAAATATATAGTGAATCGTTAATTATTGTAACTCATAAGCTTAGGTTTTTTAATTATAGTGGTGTGCTCACCAAGTGAAATTGCTCTTTGGAACTATGTTCTCAAAATATTTAATATAACATTTAACATTTAAAACATAAAAAATGTTCTCAAAATACATTCGGTTTAATAGATAACAATAAATTCCTCTGTAAAAAAATTGATAACAATAAATTCCATTCAAATCAATTTTATTAATTTTTATAAACTTATCTCATACTGTTATTATATATAAAATAAATTTTAATGTTATCATTAATTCTTATAATGGTATCGTTAAACTTTATCATAAGATATATATACTAGTGATTAATAGGCTAGAAATTAAAGGTAAAGACATTTATTAAATATATAAAAATCAATGTGAATATAAATTAATTTTTTTTTTGAAGCAAGAATATATATATAAATTCAACTTAATACATTGATGATGGAACATATTTGTATGTCATATACTGTATTTTACTAATAATATACTGTATTTTACTAATAATATTAATCGTAGGTGTGACACTCGTGCTTATAAGCTACTGAAATGAATTCCTAACGATAGGATATTGTTTAGCAATATAGATGGAAAATCTAAGAAATTAAACTGACCAATAACTTATTCTATATAAAAAAATAGAAATTATCAACTACATTTTAATACATATATTATACTACAATCGATCATACAACATAGCCGCATATGTACTTCAATATTCTTTAATTTTGCTTTGCTTTGCTTCTTTTTTTTTACTTCGATCGATCACATATTCATAGCCTTACAATGCTTCAACCGAAAGATCAGAGATATAGAAATGCAAAAGATGTGTTGGAAATAACTACATTTTTTTTGGAAAGGGAAATAACTACATTTAAAGCTTAGGAGATTGCACTTGTGTTTTCTTCTTGTAAATATAACTTGAAATTAATTCAGAAGTGCTTAGAAAGTTGCAATTAAATTAATTCTTCTTGTAAATATAACTTGAAATTAATTCAGAAGTGCTTAGAAAGTTGTAATTAAATTTATTCTTCTAGTAAATATAACATGTTATCACTAATTAAGAAGTGTATATACTGTAGTATATATATAAAAGTTGGGTCCTGTTTTGGAGGAACTAATAATGCGTAGTAAGATCGATGATGTTCATCGGAAAATAAATGTATTTGAAGCTACGATTGGGGAGATTAGTGGAAGAATGAAAGACATCACCAATTATTTCTCCATGATTTTAGCCGAATTTAGTACAAGAAATGTTGTTGCTGATCGTGAATGACATCGATCGATGTCTCTCTGTTGTCTTGTTCTAAATTTTACTTGAGCACCTTTAAAGCTGACTTTTGCTTTATTGTATTAGTATTAATGTTTTTTTTTTGTTTTGTTTTAATGGAAGATAAGTATATAAGATTTTTTATTTGATATTTAATTATTATTTTTATTGGATTGATTTATTTTGAGATAAAATGATAATTTTAATTGCAAGTCCATTTCCAAATCGAGGATTGAGGCTCTGACTTTAGTTAAGAAATCTACGTGTTTATAAAAAAAATTATTTACTAATACTAATTTTGAGTTTATTAGTTAATTTGTTCTGAATTATCTTTATTGGACAGTAATCCATCCTCGTTATTTTCAAATCAATTATAGCAAATTAAAATAATTTTTCTCAGGGTTGAGTCTGCCCACTAACTATAAACTAATTAAACTGACTTGAAGCAATATATCGATGTTGTTTCTCATCACTAATAAACTTTGTATTGACTGATGTCGGTGTAAAAACATAACCATTGAATACTTACAATTGATCTAAAAGGATAAATCAATTTGGTTCTTAAAAGATTAAAATAATTTAGTACACAAATATACAGATATACAAATATATGATAGTTTGCTTGTCAAGTCTTTTCCATTTGTCTTAACCCTCATGCACACGTGACGCAAACATCACTCATGTGACACCTCCATAAGGTCAAGTGGCGTCACTACAAAAAAAAAAAAAGAAGCTATTTTCGACGGTCGAAATTCGTCGGAAATTCCATAAATCCGTTGGAAATTTGAGATTTTCGACGGAAAAAAATCCGTCGGAAAAACGGTCGTTGGAAATTTGACCAACGGATTTTGTGCCCGTCGGTAATTTCAGACGGAAATGGCGGTGGGAAATTTCCAACAGAATATTTCTGTCGGAAATTTTCGAAGGCCTATTCCGTCGGAAATTTCCGACGGCCATTTCAGTCAAAAATTTCTATCGGTAATTTCCTACGTCATTTCCGTCCAAAATTACCTACCGCTCATTCCGTTGGTAATTTTCGTACATTTTGTTTAATTATTGATATTAAATAAGATCATTATAAAAATAAAACATATTATAAAATGAAAAACTAAATTCATACATTAAAAGTCAAATGTTTAAACAACGTAAAATAAGTTCCAGATTTAAATAAAATAAAACCGCAATGTTCATAATGGATAACTGATAAACTATTTGGAAGTCAATAATCAACATAGTCATTGTCATTGTGTCCTTGCTGGTCATTTGCTGGTTCATCATTGTTTTGTTGCTACGCATCATTTGGTAGATCATGTTGTTGGTGTTGTTCTTCGGCGAGTTGTTGTTGCTGCTGCATAATGCTGCGAGCTTCTGGAGGTAGAAATTGAAGTACAACTGATTGAAAAACTCGCATTTGTTCTGTTGATTGACGCAACACCTCTTTTGATTGACGCAACTCCTCCTTTGATTGACGAAGCTCCTCCTTAATTTGATGAATTTCCGCTGATTCATAGGCATGGTTGGATGACCCATGCAAGTTTTGCACGAATGTCTCATCTCCACGTTTATAAGAATGAGCAAGATCGCCAGTTCCGTAAAGACGTCCCTTACGCATAGGTCCAGCTGCTGCAATCCAACACTGACTCCTTAGTCTTTGTTCTTCAGCAGGAGTCAACGGAGTCATTTCAGAATCACCAACACTAGATTGAACATCAGACCTAGCTTGACACAATCTAGTCTCAAAATTTTCCTGTCATTGAAAAAGAGTTATTATTTCATGAAATGAATAAAACATGATGTTTTAATACAAAAACCATGACAAATTAGCATCTCACATGTGTCTGCCTAGATCTATCATCGACAAAGTCACCAATATCCTTCCGTAAATGTGTTTGTTGAAAAATCTCATCAATGTATGCTGATCGACCAAGTTCTTGAGACTAATACAAAAAATAACAACAAAAATATAACATAACCACATTTTATGATGGGCAAAAATGTTAAGAGGCTAATTTTTAAAATCATCTTACCAATCGAATGGCATGATCCTGCAAGCTAATAGAACCACCTGTGTACATACAGCCTCCCTTTTCAGATGCTCGATTTTTTTGGCCTTCTCACACTTGAAACGATACTCGGGTGCATTCCAATGTGATAATAGATCATTCCAGACACGATCTCCAATCCAGTATGGCCTTTTATTTTCATTTCGGGCATCGCAGAACATTTCAGAAAGCCTATGAGAGGCTTTTGAGTGAAATACTTTTTTAATTTCACTCTCTTCCTCTGGTCTCCAGACCAATTTCCTCTAAGATAACACAAAGTCTTAATATAAAACATAAATACATAAAGACCATTCTCACCACATAAAATATTGGTGAAACACAACCATTTTAGAATAGTAGAAGAATATCGACAAATGTATTTAACAACAACAACAATGATAAACCAATTTAAGTGTTAAATGACCAACAATAATACACAATTTAAATCATAAAAAGATAGGACATCGTTACGCCATTGAAATTAGTTGGAATGCAACATTATGTTACCTTAAAACGTTGGAAAAACAGTTCTTGATGGTCTTTTGGAATTGCTTCCCAAGTTGGCCATGGGTGATCAAATTGTTGTCTAATGGACAATGTGAGAGCCTTTGCCGCAACCTTTGATGGATGAAAACTTAAGACAACAAATAATTTGTCAATGCCTATGTCAAAAAATAATAAAAGGTCATGATAAGGTTTAAAATTCATGCATACTGTTAATACTTACGCTCCATTTATCAGTGTAATCGTCGGACGATCATTGATAGGGGGGTCGTCCACGACCAAATTTGCTACATGTTCATCAGAAGGTATGTTTGCTGCACCTGCGGTTGGAGATGCTGTGTCTGTAGGCACTGTGGACGGTCCAGCAGCATTAATTGGAAGAGATGATATAGCTTCAGTCGAAGGTGGAGATGGCATAGGTAAAAAATCTAATGATCTTATTGGCATAGATACACTAGAAGGGGATGATGTAGACGACGCCAAATTATGTCTAGGTGGTAATAGTCTAACCACATATCATTTTTTCTTTCCACCTGTCCGATTGTCAATGTTATCATTGATCGGCGGTCCGGGAGGATCAGCACCACCTGATGACATATCTATATATACAAAAAAGTGATAGGGGAATTAAAGTATGTGACCATTAACTACTTGTATCGAACTCGCAATTTTTCCTTTTACACAAAAAAACAAATACATTTAGACAGTTTCGTTTTATTACAAGAAAACAACAAATATTTCATAAGTCCGAGAGATAAATATTTAACATGTCTTTAACTACTTTCTGGCATTCCCTCTCTGCTGCTACAGATAGTACAGATATGCTTTCAATGTTAGCTTTTTCATCCATAGAATCTTCACACTCTAAACCATATTCAACATCCCTAAAATTTTCTAAACTCGGTACATAAATTCTGAATATGTCTCTAAATACTTTATTAGAATCCCTATGTGTCATCTTGGTTCTCACAAACATAGTTTGAGTATCGTGTTTTTCATCCACCAAATCATCTAACTCTAAATAGTCTTCAACTGTCTCATCATTGATGAAATCTCCCAAATTCGGAAGATAAATCTTTAACATTTGTCTAATTATGTTCTGGCATTCCCTCTCTGCAGTCTCAGATCTTACAAACATAGGTTCAACTTTTTCTAAATCATAAGAGTCTTCAACTATGTTAACATCTGTTGAGTCCTCTAAATCAAAAGAGTCTTCAACTCTCTCTAAATGTATAGAATCTTCAACTCTCTGTACACTCAGACTGTTCTGCCTATCTAACGAGTCTTCAACTCTGTTAACATCCATATAGTCATTTACATCTAAAGAGTTTTGAACTATCTCAACATCCATGGAGTCCTCTAAATCTAAAGAGTCTTCAACTATCTGAGCATGCATATCATCTTCTAAATGTAATGAGTCTTGAACTATGTCAACATCCATCGATGCCTTGAAATCTAAAGAGTCTTTCACTCTCTCAGCATCCATAAAGTCTGGTAAATGTAATCCAAAATCAACTATGTAATCATTAATACAATCTTAAACTATGTCTAAATTGATAAACTATTGAAGTCTGTTACATCAATGGAATATAATATTTATTTGGTTTTAGTTTCATAATCATTTATTTGGTATATAACATGGAAAATGCCTAAACCAACATATACATACATACATACATACATACATACATACATACATACATACATGATTCAACTTGGTATATAATCACCGTATGAATGGATGATAACACTCAACATTAGCAGTGCAAGCATGTAATCATGAACAGATATAAAACAAACCTATGTATACAAAAAAGGTGGTTCATCTTAAATTTATTTACAACTAATTAGGGACGGTGTTTTACACTGATTGCTGAAGTCAAATAAGTATTCATAACATCAATCGAATATGCACTATTCAGAATCATAAACCTCAAAATCATCTTCTAATTCTCCTTCATTTTCTTCTTCAATATTATTTGTTTGTTCATGCAAAGTATTTGATTGAGAATCATTTATGAAGACATCATCTGGGTCCACTTCTTCAACCTCACCTCTCTGATCTTGCAAGCCAGAAATGCTTTCAACTTCGATGATTTCATTACCATGTGACATTTCCTCTACTTGATAAGGCACTTAAGTTGGTGCATTGTTATATTCTATGTAACCCCTGGGCTTTGTTTTAATTGCAACACACCAATCACATTTGTCCGGTCTTATTGTTGGATAGGACACATAATATACTTGTCTGACATTTTGTGCACCAATGAATGGATCAAATAAATTATATCTTCTATCCATTTGAGTTTCCACCGTTCCATCTTTTGGATCCACTCTTGTTCCCCTACTAGATGGATCAAACCATTCACAATAAAACAAGACAACTTGCTTAGGAAAACTTGTACTGTTATATTGTAACTCATATATATGTTTAATGATCCCATAAAAATCATCTGCTCCTCCTTCTGTAACCCCCTTGACATAAACCCCACTATTTATGGTTTTTTGCCCTCAGTCCACGCTTGAGTATGAAATTTGTATCCGTTGACAAAGAATGTGTGCCATTGTTTAACATAACTCATAGGACCCTATGATGAATCCTTTAAGTGTTGGTTTGTGATACTTATACTAGAATTTACCACCTAAATATAGTATAAAAATCAATTTTTTTTTCACAGTACAATACAATAATTAACTGATTAATAACATACATACTTGTTCATGAAACCATCTTGGAAAATCCGCGTGTACATTACGAGTATATCCATTTGGTTCAGTAATGTGTTGGGTTTGTACAAATGAACTGTCCAAATGCAAATATACATCAGTTATGTTAGGCGTCCATTGGACAACAACCATAAGTAAATATTTGTGTCAACAAAAGTCTGCCAACTTACTCAAGGTATGGCCTAACTTCGGCACAGTTAATCAGGACATGAACATGGGCAGAGTTTTTTTCTTCATCAGTCAACCAGTGAATGACCTCCTTCCCAGAAGGCCGACCTTGTTTGTCAAACACTGATAACATTCGGGGCCGCGGATTAGTTCCCATCGTACTTTGATTCCTAATGTTGCGTGACGACAACATAAAGTTATGGAAATAATGTGAACAAAATTGGGTTGTCTCACATTGTAAGTAAGATGCGCAAATCGATCCTTCAACCCTCGCCCTATTTCTCACAGCTCGTTTACAATCACCCATGAATCTACAACATTTGCATAAGATTCCAGTCAGCAGTGAACATTATGGAGTTGACATTTTAAATCATAGACAACAAATAATATGTTACCTTTCAAATGGATACATCCATCTATATTGGATTGGTCCCCCAAGTCTAGCTTCATATGCCAGATGAACAGACAAATGCTCCATCGAATCGAAAAAACCAGGGGGAAATATTCTCTCCAACATGCACAATATCAAAGGCATATTTTGTTCCATTCTACGCAGATCATCCTCCAACAAAGTTGAAGAACACAAATCTTTGAAGAAATGACTTCACTAATCGGATTCAACACATGTGGTGGCAAAGAGCTAAAAGCAACGGGAAGTAAACATTGCATGAATACATGACAGTCATGGCTTTTCATCCCATGCATGGTGCCCTTGGCAACATTGGCACATCTAGACAAGTTAGAACAATAACCATCTGGCATTCTTAGTTGTTTTATCCATTGACATACTAACTTAGTTTGGTCTGTTGTTAAAGTGTAATTTGCTTTTGGCTTTAACAATTTGCCGTTAGTCCCCAACTTCATTTCCAGGTCTCTCCATCTACAGTACAAAGCTAGATCCAACCTAGCTTTCTCATTGTCTTTTGTCTTGCCACTGACATTCATGATAGTGTTGAATATGTTGTAAAATTTTTTTTTTCAATGTGCATCACATCAAGATTGTGTCGCAACAAATTATCTTTCCAATATTGAAGATCCCAAAATATGCTTCTTTTAGTCCAGTGATGCCACTCCCTATATCCATCTAATGTTGGAGGAGGTACACCGGTTTCAATGACTTTTGGCAAATCCCTAACCCTCCGCCAAACTTGTCTAGGTGTCAACAGACTTGGGGGTTCATCTGTTTCCGTTTCACCTTTCTTGAAGGCATTTTTGTTTCTTTTAAACGCATGATCAGCTGGTAACAACCTCCGATGACAGTCAAACCAAGAAGTTTTCCCCCCGTTTGCCAACTGGAATGCCTTTGTGTCTTCCATGCAATATGGACATGCCAATCTACCATGTGTCCCCCAACCAGACAGCATGCCATATGAAGGAAAATCATTAATCGTCCACATCAAAGCTGCCTTCATCACAAAATTTTTGCTTCTCGAAACATCATAAGTGACAACACCATCCCACAATGTTTCAAATCATCAATCAAAGGTTGTAAATAAACATCAATCCCAACCATTGGATTACATGGCCCTGGTACCAAACAAGTCAAAAACATATAAGGTTTAGTCATACATAGTTCAGGTGGAAGATTATACGGGGTAACAATGATCGGCCAACACAAATACGGTGTAGCTGATGCTTGAATATATGGGTTAAATCCATCTGTACATAAACCAAGTCGAACATTCTGAGGATCACTAGCAAAGTCTCCATGTACCCGATCAAAGTGCTTCCAAGCTTCACCATCAAAGGGATGACGTAATGTCCCGATCAAAGTGTTTCTATTGTCATGGTGCCATGTCATCTGACTAGCAGTTTGCTTGGATGCAAACATTCTCTGCAGCCTTGGTATTATAGGCAAGTAGAACATCGCCTTTACTGGAATTGATTTCTTATTATTTGATCCCAGACTATTAACACGATATATGGGCTTGTTACAAAACTTGCATTCAGTTAATGCCCCATCATTTTTATAATATAACATGCAACCATCGACACAACAATCGATCCTCTTAGCCTCCAATCCCAACTTAGATATTAACCTCTTTGCATCATAAAAGCTTTTAGGCAAACGTTCTTTTATAGGTGTGACATCCAAAAGCATTTGTGAAATAAACTCTAAGCATTGGTCTGGAACATTCCAATTGGACTTGCAAGCTAAAAGTCTTGCGGATATGGATAATTATGAGTCAGATGTCCCTTCGTACAAGGGGTGATTCGCATCCAACAATAAATTGTAAAATCGTTGTGTATCTTCATTCGGAAGCTCTTCCATGTTATTTGAGTTTGGAACCTCAAATGTTTTTGCCTGTCTGAGAGCATCGCAGACCATGTCTTGCATAAACAAAAATTGCTCCTTACCTTTGAAAAGACACCCAACACACTCGCACTGCCTTAGCCATTTCCATCCCTCAAAATCATCATCACCCCTATTGGCTTGCCATATATTGAGATCTTTCCCTGTCAATCTTGGCATCAGTTCGAAAAAGCTAGGGTAACGGTTGAAATTGGTTTGCACATTGCTTGAAATGTCTACCAAGAAGGTATGCTTTAGTCCCTGAAACTGTTTTGCATAAGGATTGGGGGAAACCATTTAACAGAACCATTAAGCATTCATGATATGGGGTTACTCCACTCATGACTTGTTCATTTCGGTGCTTAATCTGTTAATTGGTTTGGGAATTGCACTGTTCATAAGGTAGTTCAATCATTGGATAACTGTATAATAGTACTTAGGTTGTTGCTGAATCTAAATAGAACCCACAACAAATGTGAGACATGTGAGTGCTAACAGCTAAACAAGTGGAATGAATTTAACTTGTAATTAGTGTGACTGGGATTTGGGTAGTCAGTTCCTAATACTTGTTGAAGCTTCAACAGCCATGGATACTGGAAGTGTTTGGTTGAATCCCATATTATTGCTGTTAATTTCTTGTGAACCAATTGGCTACTTGTGAATTGTTGATTGTGGATATTGTCATGATGTTAGCTTGTTCAAGTTGAATTAATGGTCTGTTACATGTATATGGCTGTATTGTTAACTGTTATGACAAATGATTGCATCATATATTGTGAACATGAGACCATTTTACAATGTTGTATGTTGAGCATCATGGTTATTATTGAGAAAGAACTAGGTCATGATACTTCTGCGTTGGGAATTTTGATAATGTACTTGGATTGTTGGTTTGGTTATCATGGTTCTATGCTTGAAAAAGATTGCATTCATTATTGTTCATTGCTTTAAACTGCACTAAGGATATACATCATTGATTGGGCTAAATTTAGGAATGTAGAATACAATATGAAAATCTATTATACAGAGTTGCCTCTAATTGCTTGACCTGAGTGAAATGAGTCTGTCCCAATTACACAGTAAGTATTGTATAGCAGTACCATATTGTTGAAAGAATTCAGGAATGGCAACATAAGGTCTGAGTTTTGTCACTTAGATAATACTAAATAGGAAAGATGAAATCAAACCTTCAACAATCATCTCAGACTTGTTCTGTTCTGGTGGTATTTGTGAGTTTGTAGTGATAATGTAACTTGAACAGTACAAAGTAGTAAGTCATGCAACCCTAAACTGGAATATGCTGGGCCAATGTTAATATCACAAATTACGCTACTGTTGGGTATCTTAGTTGATGTTGGATTGAAACAAACAACTACCTTAGTCAGGATTTTGAACCATGACTGGTTAAATTCTTTTGAAGGGCGTAAGAAACACTGATTGCGAATGAGGAATTCTTAATGAAGACATTGAATTCACTGAAACTGATGCACTTGTTCAATATTTGGTATTTGTTATGTGTTGAATCTGTGTAACATGGGTCCATGGACTTCCCATTTTGCTAAGTTCATTGACTTTGTTGAGCTGTCCATGGGTCCATACGTAACATAGGTAGGTGTTGAGGGGTTAGCATGTTATACTTAAAACTGGGATATACTGAGATTGTCACTGGACAGGTTCATTGATCGTTATAAGGTCAGTACATTCCAAGAGCAAGATTTGAACTTAGCACATTGATTCTTTCAGAAACATTTCAATACACTAGATGTGCTTGCAATGATAATTAGTTCTGTACAGAAGTAAATTGTGGTGTTATTTTACTGATTGCTATTCATTGACACACAATAATTTAAACTATGAATTCATAGGAATGTTGAGATACACTGGTGACTGTGAAATTAAACTTGCTTATATTACTTGCCGGTGTTTGTTTTGATATACATTTAAATGAATACTTCTTCCATTATTTAGCATTGTACTCATAAACTTGAATCATGAATATATGGGATATTTTCTGAGTTTCAGGGTAAACAGATTGCGAAAGGGAAGAAGAAAAGCACAACTACATCTGGCACCAAGCGAGCTCGAATTTCTGACTATGATGAAGGTCGTTTCCGTTCATTGGATTGTCAGGAACTTTTTGACACTTGGTACTTGCCGAAGAAAATTATTCCTGAGAAGAAGATATTATGGGAGACCCTACCTGAAGGCAACCCCATCTTGGAAGTCATTATCCGGTGTCAGTGGCAAAGGCTAGTCAGCTTCCCTGAGCCTAGTTCTAGTTCGATTCTTAAGGAGTTCCTTGCAAATGTAGACCAGGATACAGTTGATAGGCAGAGGATTAGCTGGGTTAGGGGAGTGACAATTCCATTTGATGAGAAGACAATCGAGAGGTTTCTGGATACCAGCTACGATCCATTCGACGGTTGTGAGTTTAGCCAATTGTTCTGGAGGATGCAGCCAGACGTCTTAACTAAGATGTACAGGGATGACATGCCTCAGCTTGCTGATACGATCAGGCATGGAATTACAGGGCTATACACAGCTTGGAAGACAAAGCCAGACCTAGATTACGTCCTGGAGAAAATGAGGAAGCATGATCTGGTGGGTGATGCAGCGTTTTGGCATCAGTTCATCAATCACACAGTCATTCCTTCGACAAACATCACTGATGTGAATGTAGAACGCGCCATCCTGTTATATGTGCTCCGGGGCGAAGGTAATCTTTACATCGCCAACATTTTATCTAACCAAATTCTTCATATGATTCAAGATGCCAGCAATAAGTCATGGCTTGCTCATTCCTCCTTGATTTCTCACCTCTGTAAACAAGCGGGTGTTGATATTCTGGAGGAGGAGCCAATGGATGTCCAGATCGCTACTCTGATGAGCCACAAGACTTTTGTTGACGCTATGAAGAGTGCCACAGAGGAGCAGATCATTAGAGCTTCAAAGTTAAAACCAGAGCAGCTTGCTGCGCGAAGCCCTCGCCAGGTACCTCAGCCTGAAGATATTTAGCCACCAGCAGCTACACATACTTCACCACAGGTGGCTCCACGTTCTTCTTCTTCCCAGATTACAACCAGGCATGAGCTTCTGTACGAAGACTCACCCAGTTACTTAGCCCTTCAAGACTTCATCCATCGTCGGCTTGACTATCAGACCCGCATGTTAGAGGCCCTTTGCAGACAGTGCGGCGTGACCACCAGTGCATATCAGACGCAGGACCCTGCACCACCTTCTCCACCAGCTCCTACAAAGACAGCCACATGCATTCGTCATCCATCTCAGACTATTGAGGCTGAGGATGAGATGAGAGAGGGAGAAGAGTGAGGAGTGATCAGGAACAATTTTTTTTTGTTGTGTTGGGATGCTGCACTTTGACATTCTGCAGCTTAAACGTTTCATTACTACATGCATATAAAGCACTATTTTCTGATTAAATTTGGTTATAATAATCTGTTTACATTAATGTTTCGTCTGCATGCGATTTCACAAATAATGCACACTTAATGAATCAACGATGTGACCTTCTTAGTTATTGCTGGGGACAGTGTCATAACTACCATGCTATTTCAAAGGACTGTGTTAAATACAGATCCACCAAGTAACCACATTTTATATTTTCAGGCAATTACAAGATTAATTAGGTTCATGCTTGTCTTGCAACAATAAAAAGATGTCATGCTTAGAAATTCAACATGAGAATGATACATTGCAGCCCCAAACAATCTGTTCTTACCCTTAATGTCAGTACTTGTTTATATATTTATTTTGACATAATAATGTAACTGATAAGTTCGATTTTCTTCCCATAAAGAAAAGAAGATTTATAATGCTTCCCAAGAAAGACATTGCTGAGAAAATTACAATATGCAGCAGAGACTAAAATTCATCAAAGAAGAATGAGTTATAGAAAACATACATACAGTGTAAACTAACCATAGCGTCAAATTGCTCCACAATACCATGTGCTTTAAACCTTAGAGAAATCTGGTCACACAACAGCAACAACGCAATCGGGACACATAAGAGAAGACTTGGTATATAATTTTCAAATGTTCAATGTAAGAAAACATAGTTGTCGCCAAGCCCTTTGTTTAGGATGCAATCCACATTAACCAACATCCTTCCAAAAATTTGACACAAGAAGAACCTTGAAGAAAAAAGATGACAATTAAAACATGAGCATAAAATGATGAGAATAATCGGTTGGTAACTTTAAAGAGAATTGAATGAAAATGAACCTTGCCATTGGGTTATGCAAGTTTTTCACAATCATATCAGCTTTATAATCGTTAAGATGAACATCTGTTTGAAGGGTGGTTCCATCTACATCCTCATGGTCATCGTGAGGGGAGTTGAATTTGGTAATTTCAAACTCAAACCTTTTATGAGAGGCAAGTTGCTTCATATAACGATGCAAGTATACTAAATGGGTAGCTAGACATACATAATTTTTGGAATCACCACATTCATGTATAGTCACATTCATGTATAGTCATTCATTACACTTAATCAAATTTAACTTACATAATTATATTTAATAAAGAATTTAATTACTCAAACTAATGATATTTATTAAACAATTTAAAACATGATTAAAATGATCATAAATAATATTGATGAACGTTATTAAATAATATATGGAAACTCTATAATAAAGTAATTTAAATTAATTAATTTTGGTTGTTCATTCACAAAGTAGTAAACTATTATATTTAATAAATATATTAATTAAATGCTATTATGTTTATTATTGTAACAATTGAATTAAATAAAAATAATTTAAAATTTTCAAATGTTGATTAAATTTACATAATAAAATTATTAATATTTTTATTTTTAAAATTTTCCC
>PYAF01002704.1:293413-303482 GCA_007407185.1 Glycine tomentella | reverse complement strand
AGTTCTGTATACCCTCTGTGAGGGCTGATATTATTTTGTATCACACGATGAGGTGTGAGCCTTGATGTATTGTTGTACAGGACTATTTATGATATGTATATGAGACATGTTCTCCTGAGTACTGCTGTTGTATATTATATGAATCTGCCTAACTCTGTTAGTTATCTGTCTTTATGGGTTATGTTATGATAAACTGGATTAGCAGGGGTGTGCCTTATGTGCTTTGTGTGTGACTTTTAGGTGATTTATGTTATTCCATACATAATGTATCAAGAAAAGCGATTATGTGCTTCCGCTGAGTTTTATAAACTATGTTTTAAGCGTTAAACTGATATTATTAATGATAACACGTCGGAGGCCTACGGGGTGTTACACATTTTTACTGATAATAAACATAACAAAAAGTAAATACATTTTTCGAAATAGCATGTACAAGATGTGTTGGCCAAGCAAGGAAGGTGTTAAGGGCTTGCCCCACTAACTGAACCTCTTCAGTGGGTACAGGGACATGAGCATCAGCATCTCGAACCTCCTCAATATCCACCTTCACCTGATCATTGACCAAAGGGACGTTATGCACGGTTGTCGACCCCTTATAAACTCTTCCAAGGGCAACCAGGCGGGGAGGATTTTCATCAACATACAACCCACGCCTGTTTGATGCACCCGTGTCAGGGTCCTTCCCCGAGGGATCAACACAACTTTCCTTCGTGCTAACAAGGGCACCAGAAGGACCAATCTCAACCTCAGGAGGTGGTATAAATCCCTGAGATTGCATTTGGGACTGCAAATGGCTGAAGGACAACATGAGTTGTTGAGTCACTTTTTCAGTAATTGACTGCTCCAGCTCTTCCTTGATATTCTGTTTCAGTCGATCCAAGTCTTCTGGGTTCATGGACTTTGACGTGCGAGAGCTTGTTGAAGCCGGCCCGAAGTATTGTTTAATCGTCACACCGGGTCCAACAGCACGAACACGGCCTGAGTGCTCTGCTCGCCCAATGGCAACAGTCAGTATATCCTGACGTCCACTGGCGACAAAGCTACCTTGTGTTGATTGCTCTTCCAGGGTATCCTGCAATCAACATAAATACTACATGAGTTTTCAAATTTATTATTTTTATAATTAATGACCATTGAAAAAAATAATTAACTTAGAATCCTTTCTGCAATTTCACGTGCTGCCTCAGATGTCATGTCTCCTGATTTTTTTATGCAAGCCATCTTCCACTTCACGTGTCGCTTAACAGGAGATGAAGGATGAACGATTGTTTTGGTGCTCCCAGATTGGGCTGCTTCCTCCAATCATTTCTTTTGTTTTTCCTCCATTAACTTTTGTTTTAATAAATCATAACCCCTACGAGACAACACATGAGGGGCAATGTTTAGTTTCTAGGCGGCCTGAGCCTTCTTTCTAACATCCTATTACAATTACCATATAGTTGTCAACAAAATACACTTGAAAATATTGCATAATTTCCAAATTCAAAAACAATGCAAGTCAACTAACCTCCCATGAAGCGGCTCTACGAATCTCACAAAATTGGTGCCACTTTTCTTTGCTGATTCCGTATTTCTCACAGACTGTGTTGTCGTCCTCCTCCTTGCCTTGTGCCAGAGCCCATTTGGAAGTCAAATCTAACTTAAACTGCCTCCATCGCTCTCCTACAGTCAGAAGAATTTTCTTTTTCGTCCTTTGGTCGAACGCTTCAGGTATATCAAATTCAGCCTGCGATCCAAACAACACATTTGACAATTACAATATCATTTTAATTGTATTAGTACAACTAATTACAATGCATGGACATTGAACATTTAATTCTAATACCTGAATGTCCTCCCAAATCAAATCCTTCTGAGCTACAGGAACTTCCTTCCAGTTACCAATTGTGACATCCACCTTGTCCTGAGCGATGACCCCCAAATACGTCCTCAATTTCTTTTTATAAGGACCATCAGCCTTCCCAGTGACAGGATCCACATGAACCAGTGGTCTCTCGGCACCGACAGGTCTGATAGCCAATGACCTCAGCCGTGTTACTTTTCTAGTCTTCTTCGATGTAGACGACAAAGGTACTAACTCAGGAGGAGGAGGAGAGCTCGGTGGTGTAGTCATGTGCCTTTTAAAAACAACATTAATTAAAGTTAAGTGAAAAGTAAAAAGTAAAGTAAGATATGAAATTGTAAATATGGAAACAAGTAAATATAGAATAAAGATTACATTAAACAATGTTAATTAATTCTCCTTCATCATGATCATCATGATTTGCATAAACGTCGTCAACTTCTTCTTGTTCGTTGACGTTAGGCATATGTGTCGAGAAAGGAGTCACACTAGTATCAAGGGTTGAATCATCATCTTCAAGACTAAGACCAATGGTTTTTCCATGTAGAACCACTGACCATCTTTCATCACAAGGATTTTGAACATAAAACACCTGTTTAGCTTGTTCTGCCATGATGAAAGGCTCATTTTGATAAGCTAGCTTCTTGAGATCTACCAAAGTAAATCCCGAATCGTCGATTCGCATACCGATATTGCTATCAACCCACTTACACTTAAAAACACATACAGTGAATTTGACATAATTAAGCTCCCATATCTCACCAATGACTCCAAAGTAAGGCATGGATGCCAAACGGGGATTAGGGTCATCCACACAAAGTGTTGGGATTCAGCCCTAAGACTAACCCCACTATTTTGCATTGTGCTATTGTCATCTTGTTCTTTGGTGTAGAACGAGTACTTGTTGATATCGTATCCCTGCCAACTTCTAACATTTCTTTTAGGCCCATCTGCTAACTTCCTTATTGTTTCAGCCTGATGGCGGAGCATTCCATCACAGTTTCTCCCATCTGCATGCCATGTAAGGTCTTTTGCATCATCTCTGTTAGCAAACAGACGCTTAAACCTTGGAATGATCGGAAGATACCACAACACCTTTGCTGGGGGACCTTTCTTTTTGCTTTCATCATTGCTACAGTAGTCATTGTCCTTTACTTTGTACCGTGATACCCCACACCTAGGACATGTATGCATTTCTTCAAATTCATTTTTGTACAATATGCAATCATTAGGACAGGCATGAATTTTTTGATACTCCATACCCATTGGACACAATATCTTCTTCGCTTGATAGTAACTTTTTGGCAATGTGTTTTCAGCTGGAAGCATATCCTGAACTACCTGAAGCAGTGAATTGAAGCTTTTGTCACTCCAACCATATCTGGCCTTGACATTAACCAAACTTAACACCGCTGATAACAGTGTCAAAGACTTCTTGCACCCTGAATACAATGGCTTCTTCGAATCACTTTCCAAAGTATCATACATAGAGGCATGTGCTTGCTGAAAAGACTCTTGTCCGAGATCACGAATCATATCCTCTAATTGATCTCCCATGTCTACATCAAGCGGTTCAGTTTGGGACTCCCTCTGCATGTCTGTCAATTCACCATGCCATATCCATGTCGTATAATTTTTTTTAATCCCATCACACATAAGATGTTCTCGTATGTCGTCTAGTACTTGCCGTGTCCCATTCAAACAATTTATACAAGGATAGAAATATCTCCCATCCTCATCTGGTCGACTTCTTTCAGAGGCAAATTTCAAAAACTGTTCAACGCCTTCCTCATACTCAGTCGTCATACGACTTGCATTCATCCAACTTCGATCCATCTAATTAACTGTCATACTCACAAAGTTATTCCATGCATGAAAACCTCACTTTTTTCATTAAAGGTGTCACCCTATCCCATTTAGGAAGACATTTTTTTTATAGTAGATTCATATGTGAAGGTCAGGTCTCTTTTCTTCAATTTGAAGAAATTTCGACAGCATTTCGCATTGATCTCCAAGTACATGACATGAAAGCGGTGAGAATAATACCACCACAATCAAGTATGCACTTAGAGAACAAAGTGAAATGCATTGTACCGAAATTACATCAAATTTAAGAAAAGAAACTTAACCTATACATATGAATCTACTATAAAAAAAATGACTCTTCCCAAATTGTCCAAACGGACAATTCAAGAATCAATACAACGATTAATCCAAATTGTCTGAAAGAATCATTGTATTGAATCTCAAACGGGAAACTAAGGTTCACTCATAATGAACATCAATTGTGTATATAAATCAATAGTTATTAATAACATAAAACAAGTTACAAAAGCACGCATATACATATAGAACCTCAAAAAATTATGAAAGACATTCGTAAGTACCTGTGATAATGGTTGCTGACAATCTCCAACAATAATCTCATGATGACAACAAAACTTGGGAAGGGGAAAACAAAAAAATGATACGAGTTTAAACTAAAAAGCTTACATATGGAGAAATAGAGATAGAGCAATTTCATATCAAATGCATCATTAGATGGAAACATTCTTCTAAATAATTGACAGGTAACAAGACCCAAACACAAACATTAGTCCATCACATTCCTTTTCAAATTTCAGATAGATGATAACATGACAAGTAGAACCATATACCAAAAGCCTCGTTTTCAAGTGGACATATATAAAGGCATCTCGAGATTTTTTTTCCCTCTATTCTTTTGATAAGTAACATAAAAAAGGATGAAAGTTCTATACTATGTCTGACGGGAAAAAATGTTATGCTCCAACGTGACAATTGAATATTTTTTTGACAATAAAATGGATTGCTATCTAGGCTTAATAATAAATCAGATCCGAACAAGGAATTAAAATATAGAGGAATTAAGTAAAAGAAAATCCAACAGGGAATTACAGGAAAAATTAGACACTTCAAAGGATCTTGTTAATGCTAAATAATAAATAGAAATTGGGTTGCATAAATGTATTAGAAGCATCCAAAAAATGAAAAGGAAAAAGTAAAAAGAAAAAAAACCCTCCTCCACCCCGAAAAAGAATAAAACAATAGAAAGAGCATAATGTTGAAATTGGGGATCAAGAACAATTTTGAATGTTTTAATAGGGATGACGTTAAATATCCACTCACAGCTCACACGAATAAATGATTAGTTTTATTGAATGTTTTAATAGCCACACATAATTGTTGGAACATAGTATTTAGATTAAAGTGGTACAGTAATTGCAGACACAAGGGACACAAGGACTTGAGCAGCATGACATTTTTCTTCATAGTCTTTTAATAACAAAATTAGGAGACACAAAGAACAGGTGCATATGGAGAGCATTAACAGGTGAGGAAAGAGGGAAAAACAAAAGGAAAGAATAGCCAGGTCACTAAAAAGGTGCAAGATAGCATGGGCCACATGGCAAAGTAAAGTGAGCCCCGTTTAGGAACATCAAGAGAAGAGAAAGATGACTAGTTCCAAAAAAATAAAACAAAGGGAAGATATAACAGTTTAGTGGTTCAAGCTTTTTGACAAACACTACCTAGCTAGCTATTATCATATGTTTAGTGGTTCAAGCTTTCCTAAAAACCAATCTTGACCCACAAAGAAAGGTATATACAAGACTATATTCCAGATAATCATTCCTAAATCAAAAATAAATGGAAGATATAACAGTTTAGTGGTTCAAGCTTTTTGACAAACATGTAGTAGGCATGCAAAAAAAAAAAAACAGCAATACTAAATAATGCTAAACACGTAAACATAATAATGCTCTTTTTAGCCATACATCACATCACCATTTACGATACACTTAACATGACACTCTTCCAATTAAACAATCCTCCCCCAGTGGTTAATTTATTTATTTAATATTAATTAACATGATGTCACTAATAATACACTAACACACATACTACCTCACCTCCATTATCATCTTGGAAAGCAGCCCACTGTCCACATTAACGCTAATCACACAACAAACACTTCACTATAATATCAGCAATACTATTAAAATAATATTCCTAGCCTTCATATTAAAATAATCTAAATTTCACGACAACAACAACTATCAAATAAACAAAAACAAAAACAAATGAATATTCAATTCCCTTAATGAACACAATGAGATGTCGGAAAGGCAAGAGAAAATTAAACATGACATTCCTACACAAGAGAGACTTACAGTCACAGTAGGAACTAGGAACTAGGAACTAGGAACTAGGAAGCAATGTTTTCATTTCCATGTTTCTCTGATGCTAAAATCCTTCTGGTTGCTATGAAGAAACACTAAAATTAATTGAGGAAAACGAAAAGAAAAAATAAACAAAAAGATGAACCCTAAGATGAAATTGGGAACAAAGACTTACCGTCACAGTAGGAAGCAAATGCCAGGGAACGGGGAATGAGAAGAATTATATTGTCTTGCAGTGCTTATTAACTATTTATAGCATCAACAATTTAAATTAAGGGATCTAGTCCACGTGCTTCAACAGTCGTGAGTTCTCATAAATTTTTTATATCTGAGTTTAATTTTTATAAATAAAAAAATATTTATAATATATGATTGTTTAAATGTGTTATTTATTTATAATTATGAGTCTTATAATGTCACAAATTTAAAAATTCTACACATAAATTCCAAGTTGTTAAAGTAAATGTTTAGTTTAATAATTCTCATGTTTTTTGTTGATTCTTGGTTTGAAAAGTTTTTTATCGATAAAAAATAGTTAAACGAAAAATAAAAAGGTACTTTTCACTAGTGTTTAATTGTTAGTGGTTTTTTGTTTGTTGAAGTCATTACCAACTTAAGATATGGGTCTCATGTTGTTGTTGGATATTTTCACGGGTCATGTACTATAATGAAAGCAAATTGAGCAGAGAAAGTCGTATATATCAATAAATTTTTTTAATTAATTTTCAATTTAAAACTTTTTATATTAATAATGTATAGTCATTAAATTATTTTTTAAATTGAATTATTTATACAAAAATTTTAATGTTGCTTAAACTTTTAAAATTAATTACGTGTTACTTTAAAATAAACAATAATTAAATCAAAATTTAAAGAAAAATAGGTTGTGTGATAAAATGATAATTTTAGCTATTAAAAAATGAAAAATGTTAAAAAAAATACATTCTTTGACACACTTTTTAAAACACGTTCTCTTTTATTCATTATAATTTTTAATACATTTTAAATAATTAAAAAAATATGTTTGAAAGAATATGTTAACATGGTTATGTTAACATCGATTTTTAAAAACTGATGTTAATGTTACTTTGTTAACATCAGTTTTTTAAAAATAATGTTAATGCTACTTCGTTAACATCAGAGTTAAAAAAATCGATGTTAACGAATTCATGTTAACATCAATTTTTTAAAAATCGATGTTAATGAATTAACGTTAACATCAGTTTTTTAAAATTTTGATGTTAACGAAGTAACGTTAACATCATTTTTTTTAAAAATCAATGTTAATGTCACTTCATTAACATCAATTTTTTAAAAAACTGATGTTAACTTAGTCATCATAATTACGAATATGCCACCGTATTTTGTTAACATCAGTTTAAAAAAAAAAACTAATGTTAATTACGTGATGTTATATCCCTATTTTGTAGTAGTATTTTCTTATCGTTGTGTTTGGTATAGAAAAGAGTATTAGTGTAGATAAAAAAAAAAGAGTGTCCAAATATATGAGAAATAAAATGATATATAAGTTGAATTGTTTGGTTGAAGAGAAATGGAAAAGATATGATGAGAGAGATAAAAAATAAATGAAAATATTGAAATAAATAAGAAATAGTACAAGTGTCTCACGCCTTAAATTATCAATTCCTAATATAGTGTTTGTAATAAAGTTATTTCATTGATAAAACAAATAACTCTCAATTTTCAAATTATTTATTTATAGTCAAATCAATATAAATAGATGATTAATAAAGACTTATAAGTGTATATATTACATAAAAGGACTTTAATATCGACTTTGGAGGAGTTTTAACATCGATTTTAAAATTGATATTGAAAATCATTATCCACATCTATTTTGACTAAAATCGGTGTAGAAATATGACTAAAATTGTGTACTCTGAAGTATTTTCTTCGTTGGTTATGAAAAAATTGATGTTGAAAGTTGTATACAATATCAGTTGATCTAAAACTCATGTTGAATGTGTCTTTATAAAATCAATTTTGGCCAAAACCGATGTGGTATAACATATTCAACATTGATTTTAGATCAACCGATGTTTTTTGCAATTTTTTAAATATTTGTTTGTTTTTATAGTAAACGAACTTGCAAACTAAAACCAGAACCAGTCCAAACAATTTGTATAATAATAATATTGATTGGTATGTCATATATAATCTACAAATTAATTTATTGATTAGATAAAAGTAATAATATATGGAACATACCACATTTAAAGCCATCCATAATCTTCTCCTTGTATCTAGAATCTCGCTAGATGATGGCTTATGTATTAGGCAAAATAAACTACCCGTCATAAATGCACCAGGAAACAATAGTGAGACACTCAAACCTTTATGAAAGAAAATTCAATAATACAGTTAACAACCAAAATAGTTGGATGGCTTATCTAGGCAATTTTTTTGTTGCTATAGATAGATGGGGACATTTATTAACAACACCTATGAACAACACCACATTTGGATGACAT
This sequence comes from Glycine tomentella, assembly GCA_007407185.1. NCBI lineage: Eukaryota > Viridiplantae > Streptophyta > Magnoliopsida > Fabales > Fabaceae > Glycine > Glycine tomentella. The sequence continues at coordinate 294,948 of PYAF01002704.1, read as the reverse complement.
AGTCATTTTATTATTGCAACCTACAACAATGAAAACAACAACTTGAATTTTAATAAAAAATTACCAATTTGGGACTGTTTTGAAACTATTTACGCTTATGGGGCAGTCAATCATGCCCAAACTGGGCGTGATTGACTCCTTTATAAGCCAATCATTTTTACTTTTTTCACATATTTACCATTTCACCTTCTCTCTAAAAGTTTTTGAAGTTTTTCTCCAGAGTTTATGAGTGGGTTATCTCAGCAGTGAAGTTTTGCCAACAAGTAAGAGAATTTAATAATTTTTCATATTATTTAATATGTTATATTATTGAATTAGAAAATTGTTAGGGCCAATTGTTAGCGATGTAGGTAATTTTTAGCGGCGTAGATGTTAGGTTTGTAGAAAATTGTTAGGTTAGGGACTGTTACATAGAATTATTTTAGATGATAGTTTATTTTAGTTTAGTTTAGTTTTTAGTTTAGAATTATTTTACTAAAGTTTTTTAGTTCAGTTTAGTTAGAACTATTTTATTAAACTTATAGTTTAGTTTAGTTTAATTTGTGTTTAATATGAAGTATTAAATTATTAATTATAATACTGATTTATTTAGGATAGTTATTTGTAATGTAATTTAATTTGAAGGTATTAAATCATTAGTTATAATATTGATTTATTTATATTAAGATAGTCATTAGATGACTCATTCATTGTCGTTTGATTCTTTGCGGTCTGGATCCGATCATGAGGGTGAGCCCAGTGATCTGACGACCCATGTTATCCCCCACCCCGTATAAGTGGGGTGTTTTGCAGAGGTGTACCCAGCACACCCACATTTCACAGGCTGTGTGGAACGAGGAGAAATGTCGAGTCTTGAAGACTCGACGTGGTAAAGTCACCGGGGGGGGGGGGGGCACATCATGATGATATACCTGACGTCGTTGTTGAGATGTTAGGATAGGCTGGATACCTACATGTCGCACGCATGTGATATATTTAGGTATGCAATTCTAAATTGAATAAATTAAATATTGTTTTGATTTAAACTACAAAAATGTTTTTGTTTATAACTGTACATATGAATTGAGTATTGTAATTTTTTTAGATTGATCCATTGCTTATTAGTGCTCTGGTTGAGAGGTGGAGACCAGAGACACATACATTTTGTAAGGACCCTCATTGTTGGCGCGGGTGGCGCCAGATCCCGCGCTGATAGCGCCGGGTGTAAGGACCCTCATTCTTGGTGTGGCGCTGATAGCGCGGGGATTCAATGAAGAAAACTGAGTTTGGGGTGTGGCGCTGATCGCGCCAGGGTTGGCGCTGATCGCGCCAGGGTTGGCGCTGATCGCGCCAGGGTTGGCGCTGATCGCGCCACGTTTTTAATTGTGGCCAGAGGTTCGGCCAGTTCATGCTAAGGGCGTGGCCTTGGCGCCGATGGCGTGGAGTGGTCGAGGGGTTGGCGCGGATAGCGCCAAGGACCGCGCGGGTAGCGCCATAAAGTGCCTGGATAGTTATTTTGATGCGGCCTACTCACGCTATTAGCGTGAGTTATGGCG
>PYAF01002704.1:277761-291505 GCA_007407185.1 Glycine tomentella | reverse complement strand
GCGGGACTTAAAACTTTGTTTTCTTCTTTCTTTTTTTCCTTGAACTCCTCTTTTGGCCTGAAAATGCTCAATTGGTATTAAATTTGAATTAAAAACAATAAAGTGATAAACTTAACTAATTCTAAACTATTTTCCTAATTATTTAACTAAAATATAACCTAAAACTAACCTAAAACTAGGATGTGTTTGCAACACATCACCTCTTTCACTCAACTGGGTTATCAAGTTTGGTCACAAATGATAAATCTTTCCTAAATTTGTAAATCCTAGATAACTAGCGATTTATCCCTTTAATTTGATCGAGAATCCTAATCCCTATAGCGATTTTGTCAAACTAAGCATTAAGAGAATATATCATAAGGGTTTCCGAATTCTTTTGCTCGGAGAATAAATCTTTCCTACTCTAGTTAATCCCTAATTCCTTAGTGAATTAACCCTTTAACCCGAATCAAAGACCCAATTCCTTGGTGAAATCTATCAAGTTAAGCATATAAAAGACTATATTATATAATTCCGCAGCCACGCATCCCTATCCCTAGGTAATGAACAACTGTTAATTTACTAAGGTCAGAAATTAGAATCCCAACGTCCCCATTGCGAATCCTAACCCTCAATACCTAAATAGAATGGACAGTTCTAAATAAGAATTAACGATAAAGCATAGAGTAAAATAAAACAATAAGAATTCTCATTAAATACCAGTCAAGTTACATAGGAGTTTACATCAAGTCATGACCTTCCCACAATACAAAGTTTAGCCTGCCATAGGCTTCAAAGAAACCAAAGTTGTCAAATAACTCATTATTCTGCAGTGACCTAGCCTTGATTCTTGTCTTCCAATGGTGTATAAAAGTGTAGAGAGGTGTGAAATTGTGTCTAATGGCTCCTTTTCCTTCAGTCCCAAGGCCTTTATTTATAGATAGATTTAATTCAGGTAACAAAGCCTAATTTCTGTGCCAATTTCGAATCATATCTTGTTAAATAAGGAAACAGCGCATTTATGGCGCGGCTGGCGCGGTTTGTGGCGCGGATCGCGCCACCAATTCGAATACATGGCGCTGATAGCGTGGGATCCGCGCTGATCGCGCGGATTGGACGAACCAAAACTGCTTCTAGGCCTTGTGGCGCGGATCGCGCGGCTTCAGGCGCGGATCGCGCGGGAGCTTCGACTAGATGGCGCGGATGGCGCAATTCTCATGCTGACCGCGTGGAGTCTTCGATCTTGGACTCTGATTTTGGACTATGGCGTTGCCCGCGCGGGATCTGGCGCGATCCGCGGGGGACTTCAGACTTGCTTTTCTTCTTTTCTTGCCTTGTTTCTCCTCTTTTAAGCCCTAAAATGCACAAATGGTAATGATATGAGATTAAATTAAATATAATAATAAAGTAGCTAATTTTATTATAATTCCTAACTTATTTATCTAATTTATAACCTAAAACTATCCTAAAACTAAGATGTGTTTGCAACACATCACTCAACTTTCCAGTTGCTTCTTCAAACACTCTTCTAGAAATGACTTTGATCAGTACATCTCAGCAGTAGGTTCAGGAGGTGCTTTAGGATTGTCCACAGTAGGAACTTCGGTTATGTAAGGTAGACTTGGTGTCTCATTAGGTGGATGAAGACTTTCATTGGTGAGATCAGTACTTGGATCATTAGAGGGGAATTTCAGGTGAAGAAATATGGGTAGGATTTGTGTTTGTGGAAGATTTTGGAATACCTTGTTTACTTCTTTGTGACTTTTGAATACAGGGTATGATTAAAGAGGAATAAAAAACATACAATGGCTTTTGGCCAATTCACAAACATTTCATTGAAATTCAGTATTATTCAAAGCACCAATATGCATATCAAAGAAGGGAGTTAGGGATTCGAGAGAAATAAAAGTGGAATACGGGTATTGATACGGGACGAAAAAAGGAGATGTAAGTTTCGGAATGTGAAGAAGAAACAGAATTGGGATACAGGAAGGGGTTTAGGGATTTTAGAGAAATAAAAGTGGAATGCAGGAACTGATACGAGAAGAAAAAATTAGATGTACGTATGGGAATGTGAAGAAGAAAGAGAATTGGGATACAGGAAGGGATTTAGGGATTTGAGAGAAATAAAAGTGGAATACATGCATGGAGGCTTCAAAACTGAGGTATGAGAAGGAATCGAAATGGGTTTATGGAGACTTTAGAACGAGTGCATTGAGGCATCACAATTGTGTTTAACTCACGTAGAAAGGCTACGTCAAAGGAAGGAAGGTTGTAAATTTAGTGTGAGGAAAGGGAAAGGGAAAAGGAGTGACTGGCAATGAAATAAGGTGCGAAAGGATTCGAGCCGGGATTGAAGATGCAAAGGTTATGCGAGGCAAAGATGGAGTTCATGATAATAATAATCATAATTTGTAGAGGAATCGTAGAAGGTGAAGGTTATGGAGGAAAAAGAGCGAAGGGGAATCAAAATCAGATGAAGCCCGGTTTCATTCCGACGAAGGTGGAAACAAAAGCGAAGAAGAAAGAGAAACTTGTGGCAACGGAAGAAACATGGCTCTGATTCATGGAGGGAATCAGGCTCTAATACCATGTTAAAAATAAGATACACATAAATTGGAATGAAAATTCCTTGTTCATTCATTCTTTCATCCATTCATTCACTCATCCATCACCTCTTAAATGAGGTATATTTATACAAGTAATGTTAACAACCTGAGCACAATATTAGAAAACAATAACTCAAATTTCTTCTTATCTAGACTATTTTAACAACTTGTTCCTATCTAAGAGAAACAATAATTCAAATTCTATTTTCAACAAATTGTTTTGAATTGTCTTTATTGTCCCAAGTTTCTTAAGTCTATGATTGTGATTGGTTGAATGAATGACATTTAGCTGCCAAGATGACTTTATTATATTGAACCATGGACATATCTTGTATTATCTCCTTGAATAAATATTTTTAATACAATATTATTTTTCTATTCTAATTTTCACTCATTATGGTGCATTTTCCTGCAAGATGTTGCTATCAAGGTTTTAATAGTTCTGGATTTCCAAGATGATTAATTGAAAGAGTTTCTAAGAGAGATTAGTCTTCTGAAAATGGATATATTAAACAAATGTACTATGATGCCTATTTATGCTTTTCTTTAGGATACTCATTATTTTGATTTATTGGTGTCTACGGTTCAAATATTAAAATTATATCCTTTTATGTGTCCTTAGTTTGAGTATAATAATATTGGGAACTCATTATACAGAATTCACTTATGTTCCCTTCTCCAAAAGGGAAAATGAAGCATGTTAAAATTCAAGTTGTTGTTTTCATTGTTGTAGGTTGCAATAATAAAATGACTATGTCATCCAAATGTGGTGTTGTTCATGGGTGTTGTTAATAAATGTCCCCATCTATCTATAGCAACAAAAAATTTCCCTAGGTAAGCGATCTAACTATTTTTGTTGTTAACTATGGCAAAAAATTTAAAATAATACTTTTTTAATAAAAAAATTACCAATTTGGGGCTGTTTTGAAACTATTTACGCTTATGGGGCAGTCAATCACGCCCAAACTAGGTGTGACTGAACACGCCTAGATTAGGCGTGACACCCCAGTTTATTTAAACCTCCTCTCCAAACTCATTTCTTCACACGTTATCTTCTAAATCTCCTATTATTCTATTGTTTATTGATATTAAAAGTTTTTTTTCTTGATGACAAGAAATGAGTTCAGGTGGTGAGTATGCTCGTGTTATGTTATTTTTTTAATGGAAGGAAAGTTGAAGGGCGACGGGGTGTTGTTTTTGAAAGGGAGAAAAGGCCGACACATATCAAGCGAAACTCAACACTGGGTGAATTGCATGAGAAGATGCGACAAAAAATTAGGTCTGAAAGACAATCAATGTACCACTTCGCTGACGGCAAGATTATGGCAACATGAACAGTACATGAGGTTTCTAGTACTGGATGATGAAGACATAGAAATGGTAATGGAAGAATTTTTCAACTAGTCAAGGAAAGATTTTTTAGAGTTGTATGTTGATTTTACCAAAGCAGAGGATGTTGTTTTACCCATGAGATGAGTTGCTTTAATTTCTGCACATAATACATCATCATATGCTGCTCCACTTGTAAACGTGTCTGAGGAAGATGAACATGACCCAACTTGGGTTATGGATGATGATGAAGAGGATGACAATGATGAAAATATTGCAATGGAAGATTGTTTTCTTGAGGAGGATGCTAGTGCGTCGAATAATGATGAGGATAGTGGTGTGCATGCGACTGAATTTTAAGAAGATACTGATGTGGGGTCGTCTCAAATTAGTCATCATCCAAACGTTCGATCTACTCAACCAGAACAACCTATTGAAGGTATGTTAGATGACTAAAATGAATGAAAATGTAGTCATATATGTATATTTGTATGTTATAGTATTTTATTTGCTTGATATGTATATTAAACTAATTTTGTATGTGCAGGTCCTGAGGTCATTCCTTTTTGGGATGGAATTCCACATTACACATATATTGATTGGAATAATCCAAGCGAAGAAGAATCTTCTACCGGTTCTGGTTCGGGTTTGGGTCAGTGCAGGGTCCATGGCAATTAGGGGATGAGTTGTTTGTTAAACAGGAATTTGACTCCAAAAAGGACGCGCAATTTGCAATTAAACGGAACCTCATGAAGGCGCATCAAGAAGCAATTGTGATTGAGAGCAAGCCTAACAAGTTTAGCATGAGGTGTATTGCTCATAACGAGGGTTGCCCCTGGAGGGTTAGGGTAATTAAACCAACGTACAGTGAGAAGTGGCTTGTTTCAAAATGGGGTGAAAAACACAATTGCCTGAATGACCATATTACACAGGGTCACAAACAGCTTGATGCTGATGTTATTGCTTCACTTGTAGTAGGTATGTTTTTATTCAATTTGCTCTATATGTCTTTAATAACGGCTCTTTAAGGTATGTTGTTAATGTGAATGTTACAATATCATTGTTAGGAATGATTAAGGAGGAACCGTCTGTGTCAATTGCATTGGTTCAGGAGAGGATTACCCATTCGTATGAATTTAAAGTTTCATATCGAAAGGCCTGGTATGTGAAGCAGAAAGCAATAACAATGATTTATGGGGATTGGGAAGAATCTTATGCATTTTTGTCCAGGTGGTGTCACTACATGCTTCGTTTTTCACCAGGTTCTTTTTATGACATTTAAACAAACGATTATTTTGTGGGACATCAATTGATACGGGCAAAGCCTGTTTTGTCGCATTTTCTAGACTTTCAGACAGTGTTGCGAGGCTTTTAACTTTTGCAAACCCATGATTCAAATTGATGGGATTCATTTATATGGCAAGTATAAAAAGAAATAGTAGATTGTCACGACTCATGATGGAAATAATGAATGTCTGCCCCTGGCATTTGCCATTGTTGAGGGGGAGACTTTGGAAGTCTGACAATACTTCCTTGCTAACATTCGCTTGCACGTTACCCAAAGGCAAAACATATGTCTCATTTCAGATAGGCACTGGAGCATATTATTTGTTGTGGAGAATCATGCTGGTTGGCAACCACCTTATGTGCATCACGTGTTTTACCTTTGTCATATTGCTAGTAATTTTAACCAAAGGTTCAGGAATGAAAAATTGAAGGAGACCCTGATGAACTTAGGTATGCTTAACAACTATTTTGAATATATTAAATGGATATATCTGTAACCAGAATAGTGTTACTGGTATGATTCTTTTGCAGGTTATACTCCCTCTGTGGTCGATTTTGAGGTAACGTTTGGATGATTTCGTGATACCAGTCCTCAGGTTGCAGAATGGATTGATAGAATCCCTAAGGAAAAGTGGACACATGCATATGCATAGATGGGAGAAAATTTGGCCATATGACAACAAACTTGTCAGAATCAGTAAACAGGGTGTTGAAGGGAGCAAGAAACATGCCTATCACTGCTCTGATGAAGCACACATACAGCAGATTGATACAATATTTTGTATGCAAGGGTCAGGCGGCTACTTCACAAGTTGACCATTCACAATGGCATTGCAAAAATGTGGTTGATGCAGTGAGGCATAATCAATCCGTTGTTATAGGCCACCACGTAGGCACATATAATGTTGATCAAACATTATTTGAGGTGGACAAGGGCTGGGAGAGGTCATATTCAATCACCTTGCAGAGCGTTTTTGTCAATGTGGCAAGTTTAAGGCCTTCAAATACCCATGTAGTCATGCCGCAGCTGCTGCTTTACATGTCTGCCAGAATCCTTATCAATATGTGGATGATGTCTTCCTGGTAAGTAATTTGGTTCAGGCTTACTCATTGCCATGGCAGCCAATTGGTAATGAAGGTGTTATTCCACCGAGTGAAGATCCAGTTCTTATACCTGACAGGAAAATGTTGTGTGCAAAGCGTCGTCCAAGGTCCACTAGAATATCTAACGAGATGGACAAAGTAGAAACAAGTCAAAGACGCGTCAAATATGCAATTTGCAAGATTCATTGGTCCTTATCAGATACTTCAGAGAGTAGGACCAGTGGCTTACAGGCTAGCTTTGCCTCCCCAGTTGTCAGGATTACATGATGTGTTCCACGTGTCGCAGCTTCGAAGGTATGTATCGGATCCTTCACACGTGGTGGAGCCTGACACCGTTCAGATCAAAGAGAATCTGACTTGCCCTACGCGACCAGTGAAGATTTTGGACCGCACAGAGAAGAAGATCAGGAGTAAGACCATTCCTATTATCAAGGTTCAGTGGGATGGCAGATCACCTGAGGAAGCGACTTGGGAACGAGAACAGGAGATGTTACAACTGTATCCTAAGTTATGTGCCAGGTATGATCTTAATTTTGTGGGCAAAATTCTTAAAAAGGAGGGGTGTAATGTAATACATTGAGTCCTAAGCATAGATTTAAGCCTTGTGATTAGGAGATATAATCATGGTTTAGTGTCCAAAAGGGAGTATTTAGCAGAAAACCTGTAAGGGTTGCGGCGCTGATGGCGCCAAGTCTGGCGCTGATGGCACCGGAGCACTGGAATGTGGCGCCAGGGGCGCCAGGCTCACGTTGGGGGCGCCACGGTCTCTGGAATGTGGCGCCAGGAGCGTCAGGTTCGCGCTGGGAGCGTGGAGTCTCTGGAGGTTCACGCTTGGAGCGCCAGATGTGGCGCCAGGGGCCCCAAGTTTTCCAACTGGCGCAGATGGCGCCAGATGCGGCGCTGGTGGCCCTAGAGTTTCTGGGATGTGGCACTAGGGGCGCCAGAGGTTCTGTAATGTAGCGCCAGGGGCGCCAAGTTTCACAGCTGGCACGGATGGCGCCGGAGTTTCTGGAGGCTGGCGCTGGGGGCGCCAGGCTGGCGCCACAGGTCGGGCAAAGCCACTATTTAAAGCCCAAAACGCGAAAATTGAAGGGGAAAAGGCTTCTTCTTCTTCCTTCTGTCCTAGACCTCCATTGTTGACATCCCCAAGCTTCCTAGAGCCATATATCTTGACCAAAACACTTCCTTATGGCTTATTCTTGTGAGAGAAACACCTTGGAAGCTTGAATCACTCATCCTTTCTCTTCAAAAACACCTTTTGAGTGAATTTTGGAATCCCCAAAGAAAGCTCGGAGAACTTGAGAGTGGCTGAGACCCATTGTGTGGAAAGGACACCGGAGCTCGAGGAGGTGATCCTAGGGTCTTCTTTGTCGCCGTTGAGGTAAGAAACTCAAGTTTCTCCGTTTCATTTTGAGATTGGGGGTTTGCATGAACAGTGACCCATATGTGATGGGGTTAGAATTAGCCCAGGGTCCTGTAGAGTTTTATGTTCAAGGGGTTGTGTTGATGATGATAGAGCCTTCAGAAATCATTATTGATGAAGTTTGATTTTTGGCTCTGAGTTGCTCATGCATAGAGAAAGGGCTGAGTGCATGGTTATGTTAAACCCTAGAGTAGATGATACAGTGCTCTTGGGCTGGTATAGATGTTATTTATGAGTTGATATTGAGTTGTATTATGAGCTTGGATATGATAAGGCTAAAGTATGGTTATGCTTATGTTAGCCTGAACGGAGTCTTAGGAGAGGCTCTGGAGCCTTGGTTAGGCTGAGAGGGGTCCTAGTGAGGATCTGAGAATCACTTGTGAAGTGATTAGTCATGTGTTCTGTAGAAAGGGAATTGTAGTTCCTTTTGTGCTAACGGCTTAGGACCGTCGCTTATACGCTATGTGTTTACTTGTGTAGGACGTGAACTTGATACCTCTGGTGGTGGTAGCCACGAGACCGGGGAAGCCGGTATTTTGCTTAGAGCAGGTAAGCTCTTGGTCCTTGATTGTATGTCCTTTGTTGTGTTCCACCATGCTCCAGATGGAGGAATGGTCTTGATGTGAATGACTGTATGTATGTGGAACATGAGTGTGAATGTGAATGATTACAGGATTGTATACTGTGCCCTATGATGGAAATTGATGTATGTTGACTTGATATGCTTGAGATGTAAGCTGAACCCTTTGATGAGGGAATGATATGTATTGAATGTGTATGCTTGAGATGTAAGCTGAACCCTTTGATGAGGGAATGATATGTATGGTATGTATTGGCTTGGTACGCTTGAGATGCAAGCTGGACCCTTTGATGAGGGAATGATATGCATTGAATGTATATGCATGAGATGCTTGTGATGAAATCCGTATCCTGTGATATGAGATTGATTGATATGATTATGAGCTAGTCAGCCTGTGACAGGCGTGATTGATTATTAGACCGAATGTGAACTCTAGAATTGAATGGATATAATCCTATGGTAGTAGGATAGATGACTTGAGATTGAGTAAGACCTGCAGTGAGATGTCCCTGGGATATAGACGTAGCCTCCCGAATGGAGATGTTCCTATATCCACAGATGTAGCCTCCTCAGGCAAGTGTGTTGAGATAGGTTATGAGATGTTCCTGTGATATAGATGTAGCCTCTTGAATAGGGATGTTCCTATATACACAAATGTAGCCTCGTTAGAAGGAGATGTGCCTGTTATATATATAGATGTAGCCTCTTGATTGAGATGTTCCTATATATATACAGATGAAGCCTCTGCTAGACACATGAGATGTTCCTGTTATATAGATGTAGCCTCCTAAAGCGGAGATGTCCCTATATGTACAGATGTAGCCTCATGTGGATGATTGAATCCTAGCATGAGATGTTCCTAGTATATAGATGTAGCCTCCTGAGATGAGATGTTCCTATATATCTAGATGTAGCCTCTGCAGGATAGGGTTGGATGTGATGAATGGCGGTATGCCATGAGTATAGCCTGGTTGTGGCCAGGTAATGATTTACCCCATGAACGGTTGTAGGCCGTGCTTGAGGCACCTGGTTGTGGCCAGGTGGATGAGAATTGAGATTGTTTGTTGCTTGATGATGGTATGGTTGAGATTCTGGTTGAATCTGAGAATGTTTGTCTTGGATATATTATCTCATGTATATGTTGAAGTGAACCAGGGGAAGGAAATCCCTTCAAGGGCCCTGAGTTTACTGAGATCTTATATCTCACCCTGTGTGTGGGGCTTATGTTTTGCAGGTGAATCCTCAGGAGAAGCAGATAGATCACAAGGCAAGAAGCCTATGCAGGGATAGTTGTGATGTGCAAACCTTAGGCTAGATGATATGAGCATGTGGCTCTGATGTTTTGTATTCGCCTTTGGTTTTGTTTGTACCCTGAGAGGATTGTTATATGTACAGTTTTGTATAAGACACGGTTGTTATGTTTATTCACCATATTTTGATGTATAAAGGCTATGATAATGACATTTGATGATGTCATCCTCTTTCTTATGCTTCCGAACTGCTTAACTCTGACGATTATTGTTATTAATAGTAATTAAGGCTGGGTAATGACCCCGGTTGTAGCTGGGGCGTTACAGATAACATCCTTAAGTATTTCAATGTTACATCCTGGAGGAATTTCAAATCTTATTGGATTTGTTCCAGTAAAGGAATAACCCACAAAATCGCCTTGTCGTGGTATGTTCCACTTGCCGTTGTAATATAGCATTGCATCATGTGTAGGGAGATGGTGGATCGAAGTAGGTTGAGTATACCATCGGGTGTTATGTTGACGGTACATAATAATTCTATAGGGCCAACACACGGGTATTGCTCATAGCACATTAACATTGTGCAAACATCATCATCATTTGTCAGTTGCAGAGAATGAAAAAAAATATTGATGACCTGTATCTAGGGATGGCTGTCGGTAGTAGATTTCATACACAAATTGGTCATTAGTGAGCAGAAGGGTATTGTGCATTTTACTCTTGAGTGACTGAAAAGAACACTCATTAGGAACTCGAATTGGTATTGGAGTAGGATATTGAAAAAAAACACCGGTTTGGTTGTGTTTGATTATTCCATTTGGAAAAATGAATGCTAATTTGGAGTTAGCAATGGTCTGAGAGCTTGTTTCTCCTAAGAATGACATAGTATTGCGATTGAATTTCGTTTGGGGAGGTGTGTTGTGTGGGAATGTGTGGTTGTGTTAACGAGGGTTTGTGTTATTTATAGGCCAAGGATGTGTTTATGAAATAGGCTTGTTTGGAATCCAATGTTGATTGAGACATGTCATTATTCAAATTTCTCTTTTATCGATATAGTGCATAGTGTTGTCAATTTTGACTGAGATGTCATTATTCAAATTTCTCTTTTTCAGGCATGCGTTCTGTTGAATTTATTGCCTACCGTATGAAGGACCACAAAGCGTTTATATAGCATTCATCAAAGTGTTATCAATGTCATTTTAGCCTTCAACGTGGTTTGCCATGGCATGCGTTCTGTCAAATTAATTGTCCACCATATGAAGGACCACAAAGTGTTTTTATAGCATTCATCATAGTGTTGTCAATGTCATTTTACCTTTCCACGTGGTTTTTTATGTTCAATTTTTTTATGCTATTAATTTAATGTTACTAAATGTTCTTATTATGCGTGTGTTTGTGCCAGAATTAACGATTATATATGTGGTAATGTTAATCATGCTTTGGCTATCAGTCATAATCCTCCGTAACTAATCAAATAAAGTCTATTACAAACAACAAATAATAAAAACACAATGTCAATTAATTCTATGACTCTGGTGGCCACTGATAATGATGCGCCTGACGATCAAGTAACCTCCATCTACCACAGGCCCGAGAAGGGCCTGCCTGCGAAGGCTCTACATATGGAGGTGGGTATGGAGTTGCCTACGAAGGCTCTACATCTGGCGATGATGGTCGGGGATAATCAGGAGTTGGGGTGGCATGTGGTGGATGTGATGGCCAATCACCACAACCGCCTGGGGAATAATCAACCTGAGCGAGCATGTAGTCAATATCGTTAGCACTCCAATCCGCAGCAGGTACGTCATTACTGCTCCCAGAAGCTACAACCCCAACGTCCCCCGATGCCATGTTCAAAGCATCTGCGTAATATACAGGTTGTGTTTGGGAGTATGCCAGTGGAGGAATATGACTCTGAGTACTGAATGCCTCATACCCCATGTCCCGCTGCTGAGAATCCTCATAATACATAGGCTGGTTGCTGTATGTAGAACCTATCATTGGAGGCCTAAACCAACCATCATTGCGAGGCCTGGGAGCTCATATTGGCTTAGGAACATGGTGCATGGCTTTCTGTCGACGCTCTAGCCCATGTCCCTCCTGTCTACCACAGGGAACGTCAAGATGTACCTGTGGGTCGTCTTGACGCGGCGATGGGGGTGCATGTGGGCCTACCTCCTCCAGGTGACAGGTCTCTTTGAAGATAGAGATGATGCGACCAATCTCATCATGCACCTATTCGACGGTGTAGCCCGGTCACTACTCAGTGCCAGTCGCAAAGTACAACATCTCCAGGCCATCAATCTACAAATTATAAAAAATAATACATTATATTTAAATAAATTGTATAATGAATATAAGTAAACAAATTATATTTAAACAACACTTACACCACGACAAGTCTTGGCAACCATCTTCAACACATAACGCTTCCCATTCTCCCTGAACCAAAACATGTACTCATGGTTTGGTGACCGCAACCCATGCAATAGAGAGGGCAGCTCGATGTGCCGATCCCTAACCTCCCATCGTCGTATGAAGGCTCTAAGCTTACGGACCCAGTTATCTTGCGGGTTACCTCACAAGGACAAATCATGCACACCCTTCAGCTTCCTAGGCCTTGGTGGGATTGGTTGATCCCTCCCAAATTGCCGCATGCATCTGTCTGGCTGAGAATACTCAACTGTGTGGAAGCATATAACGAGAGTACTAGCCATCCACAACAGTCGCTGTTGATCAGATACACCAAGAAAGTGGTAGTCTGCATATGGTTGTCAAACCACCTGCACAAAAGAATTAAACACACAATTATGAAAGTACAACAACCAAAAATGCAAATTATCAAAGTACAACGACCGAAACTTTTATAAATAACAATACGTACCTCATCCCGACTAAGGGAATCTAATGTTAGCTGATACCAAAGAAGCTCGTGTGCTCGATACCGGCCTAAAGCATTAAACCTAATTTTAAAATAACTGACATTAGACTACTTATAAGACTCATTAATACATACTTAATTACATAAAATAATAACACATACTTGTGTCCGTAATGCCACTCCGGCTAAGTAGGCTGAGGAATAGTTGGAGCAATGGGTGGGAATCTGAGCCATGCCATAGCTGAAGAAGCATGTGACACCCACCAATGTCACTTCTCTCTGGATCTGTACATTCGCATATTTGTCTAAACAAATGTGCAAGGACCACAGAGCCCCAGCTATAGCTACCTATGTCTCCAAAGTCCCCTCCAAGCAACGGGACGTAGCAACAGGCGACAGCGATCCCCCTAGATCTGTTGCATAGTAGCCATGCTCCAATCATCACGCTATGTGCGCCTTCGTAAACCGCATGACTTCTAAGGGATCCGCAACTACCTCACCCAATGCGCATAATGTTTATCAAAGTAAGACAGGCGCAAAAAACCACCTTTCAGCTCACCCTCTTCCTGAGGACAACAACCAAATATGTCCTCAATGACAGTGGCCCAGTCGTCTGAGGTGGATCTGGTGACGACATTGTCGTCGCTGGGCAATCCCAATATACCAGCCACGTCTTCCAACGTGATGGTCATCTCTCCCTGCGTCATGTGAAATGTGTAACACCCCGGACGTGTTATCATTAATAATATCATGAGCGCGCTATCAGCGTTATCTGAACGCAGTGCGGAAGCGATAGAATCATTTTTCTTGATTACATTATGCATGGAATATAAAAACACAACACAAACATCATAACACAAGCCCCTGCTGATCCAGTTATCCCAACACAAAGAACATAGGCAAAGAAAACAGAATTCTAAACAGAGATATCAGGAGGAAACATAAACTCATACACATAACATCACCTGTACATATATATACAACTCATAAGTTCTACCACATCTGTGGTTATACAACATAAATATGTATAGACAACGGGTGTACACTCACACCCTAAACATATACAGAAATACAAGACAGAGATCAAAACAAAAGCTCTCTAATCTTCATCTGCAGCCCATGACCACTCCAGCATACTCAGCTCGGGCCTCCTGCCCTGTGGTAACTTCTCTCCTCTAGAAGTACCTGAAAACCACAAACCCCACACAGGGTGAGACAAACGTCTCAGTAAGCTCAGGGTTCTGGGAGATCTTCCCTTACCCTGGTTCACCACCAAGCACAAACACTTATTACAAACATAAC
>PYAF01002704.1:249939-273439 GCA_007407185.1 Glycine tomentella | reverse complement strand
AGGAAGCTTCCACCCAAATTGAAAGACCCTGGAAGTTTTAACATCCCTATAGCCATAGGTAATATCAATGTAGGGAGAGCACTTTGTGATTTAGGGGCTAGTATAAATTTGATGCCATTATCTATGTGTAAGTCCCTAGGAATTTCTGAACTTAAACCCACTAGAGTATCCTTGCAATTAGCGGATAGGTCCATTAGAACACCCTCCGGGGTGATTGAGGATGTTTTAGTTAAGGTTGACAAGTTTATATTTCCTGCTGACTTTATTGTGTTAGACATGGAAGGTGAGAGTGAGATCCCTCTACTGTTAGGAAGATCTTTCCTAGCCACCGCAAGAGCTTTAATAGATGTAGAGCAGGGAAAACTTGAGCTGAGACTGAATGATGAGTCTGTTGTATTCAGTGTATTCGATGCTATGAAACATCCAGCTGATGAACATGATTGTTTCTGGCTAGATGTGTTGGATAATTTCGTTTGTGCAGGTATCACAGAAAATAGCTGAAATTGAGGACTTAATAGAAATTTCTGCAGCATCAAATTATGCAGAAAAATGTGCAGCAGATACAGCACTAACAATAACAGCAAATTATACAGCAGATTCAGCCAATATAGCAGCATTGCAGTAGAATTCAGAATCTACAGCAGCAGGGAATTATGCAGCAGAAGCTGGAAATGCAGCAACAGATTTGACAGCTGCAGAAAAATCAGCTGAACCATTGATAGAAGAGCTGGAACAGAAAGAAGGAGACATTCCAGCCGGTGCACCGAAGGTTGAGTTGAAGGAATTACCAGAACACTTGAAGTATGTCTTCCTAGGTGAAAATGAGACATATCCAGTCATCATTAACAAAGGGCTGGAATGGTTTGAAGAAGACAAGCTACTCAAAGTACTCAAGGAACATAAGTTAGCTATTGGATGGTCTATTTCAGACCTCAAAGGTATAAATCCTTCCTTTTGTACTCATAAAATTTTAATGGAAACTGACGTTAAACCTGTAAGGCAACCACAAAGAAGGCTCAATCCCGTAATGAAGGAAGTGGTGAGAAAAGAGGTTGTCAAGCTTTTGGATGCAGGTATGATATATCCGATTTCCGACACACCATGGGTAAGTCCAGTCCAAACTGTTCCAAAGAAAGGGGGCATGACAGTTATACAAAATGACAATAATGACTTGATCCCCTCAAGAACCATCACAGGCTGGAGAATGTGTGTGGATTACCGGAGGCTTAACGATGCAACTAGAAAAGATCATTTTCCACTTCCATTTATGGACCAAATGCTTGAACGCTTGGCTGGTCATGATTACTATTGTTTCCTTGATGGTTACTCTGGGTATAACCAAATCCCAGTAGCACCGAAAGATCAAGAGAAGACAGTCTTCACTTGTCCATTCGGGGTGTTTGCCTATCGGAGAATGCCATTTGGTTTGTGTAATGCACCTGCCACCTTCCAGAGATGCATGTTGTCAATTTTCTCTGACATGGTAGAAAGAGGGCTGGAGGTATTCATGGATGATTTTTCTGTTTTTGGCCCTTGCTTTAATTCATGGTTAACTAATTTAGCTAAAGTGCTCAAAAGATGTCAAGAGACTAATTTGGTTTTAAATTGGGAAAAATGTCACTTCATGGTAAGGGAAGGCATAGTGCTAGGCCATAAAATATCTGAAATGGGAATAGAGGTTGATAGAGCTAAGCTTTTATTGATTGAGAAATTACCTCCTCCTATTAATGTGAGTGGTGTTCGCAGTTTTTTAGGACATGCAGGTTTTTACCGAAGATTCATCAAGGATTTCTCCAAGATCGCAAAGCCATTAAGCCAACTGCTGGAGAAAGAAACTGAGTTTGTATTTGATGGTGCTTGTCTTAGTGCATTTCATACGCTAAAGCAAAAACTCATCACTGCACCTGTTTTGATTGCTCCGGATTGGAGGCTGCCTTTTGAATTAATGTGTGATGCTAGTGATTATGCAGTAGGTGCCGTGTTAGGACAGCGGAAAGAAAAGCGTTTGCATGTGATTTATTATGCTAGTAAGATATTGAATGAGGCACAAGTTAATTATGCCACAACTGAGAAAGAAATGCTAGCTGTTGTATATGCCTTAGATAAGTTTAGATCATATTTAGTAGGGTCTAAGGTGATTGTTTATACTGACCATGCAGCCCTTAAATTTCTGTTGCATAAACAAGATGCAAAACCTCATTTGCTGCGTTGGATGTTATTGCTGCAGGAATTTGACCTTGAAATAAGAGACAAGGCTGGAGTTGAAAATAGAGTTGCAGACCACTTATCTAGGATTCAAGAGAAGGACTTGCAAGATGGACCGGAGATTGAAATCAATGAGTCCTTTCCCGATGAACAAGTGCTTGCTGTGAACACCAGCCCAGGGTTTGCAAACATGGCCAATTACAAGGCTGCTGGAATCATTCCTGAAGAACTTAATTGGCAGCTGAGGAAGAAATTTCTGCATGATTCAAAAAGGTATTTCTGGGATAACCCTTATCTATATTTCCAATGCACTGACAATGTTATTCGCAGATGCATAGCTGAAAGTGACGTGCCGGATATCCTGTGGCATTGTCATTCCTCTAACTACGGAGGACATTTTGGAGCAAATAGGATTGCACACAAAGTGCTACAATGTGGCTACTATTGGCCAACATTATTCAAGGATACTAAGAACTTTATGATGCAATGCGATAATTGCCAAAGAACGGGTAATGTATCTCGAAGAGATGAGATGCCACTCAACAACATCCAAGAGGTTGAGCTATTTGATGTGTGGGGCATTGATTTCATGGGGCCATTCCCTAAATCATTTGCCAATCAATACATCTTGGTTGCTGTGGATTACGTTTCCAAGTGGGTTGAGGCAGCTGCTTTACCTACTAATGATGCTAAGGTGGTAATCTCATTCTTGAGGAAGAATATTTTCACTAGATTTGGAGTGCCAAGGGCCATTATAAGTGATGGAGGAACTCACTTCTGCAATAAGCAATTTGATAGCCTGTTAGCAAAATATGGAGTCAAGCACAAGGTGGCAACCCCATACCACCCTCAAACAAGTGGACAAGTAGAGATCTCCAATCGTGAATTAAAGCGCATACTTGAGAAAACAGTTGGAACATCAAGAAAGGATTGGTCTAAGAAATTAGATGATGCTTTGTGGGCATACAGGACTGCATTTAAAACACCTATAGGTATGTCCCCGTTTCAGCTTGTCTATGGTAAGGCTTGTCATTTACCTATTGAACTTGAACACAAAGCACTTTGGGCAACCAAGTTTTTAAATTTTGAACTAACCAAAGCTAATGAAAAGAGGTTGTTTCAGTTGAATGAATTAGATAAGTTCAGGTTAGCTGCCTATGAGAATGCCCGAATCTACAAAGAGAAGACAAAGAAGTGGCATGATAACCAAATCCGTCAAAAGGAGTTTGTTCCTGGCCAACAAGTACTATTATACAACTCTCGCCTGCGACTCTTTCCGGGTAAGTTAAAATCCCGTTGGTCTGGACCGTTCCTTGTTCGAGAAGTTTTTCCATATGGCACAGTGGCAATATCGCCTTTGGATAGTGACCGAGCTTTCAAGGTAAATGGTTATCGTTTAAAACACTATTTTGGAGGAGAAGTGGACAGAACTTCAGTTTCTGTTCCACTTAATACCACTGAAATTTAAATAGAAGTAAGCGTCTAGCTTAAGACGTTAAATTAGCACTGTTTTGATGTACATATTTGCTGATTTAAGATTATATTTATGTTTTGTTTAGATTTGATAACATTAGGTTTAAATTTCTGCAGTAGTTGTTTCGAATTCTGCAATAAGAGTTAGATATGCCAATATCTTTGATAACAGTAGCTTAAATTATTGACATCATTCATGCATTTCTAGATCTAAACCTCTAAGTTTACATAGTTTAATTTTTGGTAGTTAATTCAATAGAGGTTCCACTGCATATTCATGATATTTATCTCATGCATTATTAGATAGGGAAATTCCTTTATTTTAAATTGTAATAGCTTTAGTATTAGGTTAGTTTGTTCAATTATAATCATCTTTATTAGTCTATTCATTTTAATTAGGAGTGGGAATTAAAAAGCAAATAGCAAGAGTAGAAAAGCTATGCAAAAAGCCTGGCGCGAATCGCGCCAGTGGTGGCACTAACCGCATCATACATTCGGCCTATTCACGCTAATAGCGTGACAACCGCGCTAACCGCATGGAATGTTCGAGCTCAAGTCCCACATCTGAACGAACTGGCGCGATCCGCGCCAGGTGTGGCGCCAACAGCGCCAAGGCCTCGACTTGTACACGCTAATCGCGTGAGTACCGCGCTGGCAGTGCGAGTTGCTCGAGCCAATTGAGTCCTTCTGCATTAAATCACACTAATCGCGTGAAGACGGCACGAGCAGCGTCAATGATTCGAGCCAGATACCCAAAATTTAAGGTCTCGCGCTAATCGCGCGACCCGTCGCGCCAACCACACGAATCATTCGAGACAGAGAGTCTTTCAGTTCCTATTCACGCGATCCGCGTGACATGCCGTGCTAGTCGCGTGAGCAATTCGAGCCAAAAAGCCTATTCAGTACTGATGGCACGATTTGCGCCAGATTTCACGGGATCAGCGCGGCGTCGCGGAATCGATTTTTATTTTAAATCTTCCTTTTCGCGCTTCACTCCTCACTCCCTAAACTTCCTCCCTAAATTCCGCCCAGACCCCAGCACCTTCCTCAATCACTCACCCACGTATCTCTCACCATATTCATTCTTCTTAAAAGCCTAATCCCCCTCTCATTATCTCTTACGTTCACAACCTTCATCATTTTCACTCTCAAAATTTCCTGAAAAAGGTCTCCAAATTTGTTTCATTAGGGCCAAGTTTGAACTGCAAAATGGCCGGTGATAAGGTAAGTTCCTGAGCCTTATATGCTTCGCAATGAATAATGGTATTCCATGGCAAGTTCCAATGGTAATGCTTGGGACCCTCATGTTCTCTGTTGATTAAAATTGTGAAAAACCATAGGATAGAGACCTGCTACTATTGCAATTTGTGGTATTCTCATTGTTTTTGTTTAATTGGGAGTGCGATATGATCCAAACAGGCATAGAGTGTTAATTTGATTACATACCCATCACATGTTTGATGAAATGCCTGAAAGAAGAATTGGAATGAATTGTTGCCAAATTGATTCAATATGCATGAGGCTTTAATGAGATGAAATGTTAGGATATGAATAAGGTCTAGTGCATTAGTTTGATTGTAATTATGCGCTTTAATTGATGATTTAGTAGAAACCTATGACACCAAAGAATGCTCACAAGGTCACAAGGTAAGTGATACATGGTTTGGTGTTTTACTCATTCTAATATGGTGCTGGTTTTGCTGAGTTTCATGATGGGCCATGCTCTTAGTTGTTTTGGTATGCACAAATGATTTCACAATTTGGACTGTGATACAAACTGTCTGAACTCTTTGTGAGTAAATGTATACATTAGGCTTTGCAATTGTTGATTTGGATATATGACTTGAAATATGCATAGCCAACTTTATAGATAAAGTGTGATAACAGGCATAAGATACCAAAAATTGCATTGTTAGGGGTTGTGGGAATTACATAAATTTTGAATGGAGATGTGGCTTTAACTTGGAACTAGCCACTAGTGGTCTGTCAATTACTAATATGGACTGCATTGAACAATTATATTAGGTTGCATGCTCAATTACTAATAGTTATGCTTGGTTTGCAATAAAACAATTTTGAGTTACACTCTGCACAGGCCATCATATAAACATTGGGCATAACTCTAGTCTTAATTAAAACAGGCAAGGCATTGGAGTTACAACATAAGCACTAGATTATATGTAGAATGATTGATGTCTGAATCTGTTAGGCTTTCTCATAAGGATTTGGAAATTGAGTGCCTCCATGCTTATTTGTCCATTCTTACATTGAACCAACTTAATTGAATCATAGGCAAGAACTAAATTTGGGAATGGTAATTCCTGAAATTGAATGGAACCAATAATGCTATTATCATGCTTAAAGATTTGAGCTGATGATGGTGCTTTGATTAAATTGTTTTAAACTTATGTCACATGTGATGCTACATTTAAATCTGGGAATCCAAGTGGAGTGAAGTGAATCAATTGTAATGCTCATGTAATTGAACCATTGTTGCTTGCAATGTGCTATATCATGAATTGAAGTGTGCTTTTCTTAATTTGGGCTGTATAATATTAATAGATTACCCAAGGTATAAAATCTGGGAATTGTTATTATTTTTGGACTGATATTGAAACAACACAGTGACTTAAATTTTGGTGTTCATGATCTGAATAAAATTGTAAATCTGGAATTCCAGTTGATGATCCCTGCTGAATTATACTTGTTCATAGTACCAATAGTTTCATGTGAATATAAATCCATATACAGGTACGGTGACTGAATTTAATTTAATTGATGCTATTCCACTGTTGTGTTTGGATGTTAATCTGAAATGCTGAACTAAGGTGTGAAATGTTTGGTTTTCTACCATTGTAAAGTTCATAAGGAGTTTTCTTTAAGATGAGACTTATGAGCAATCTATTTAAAGTATAGCAAACAATGCTCACTGTATCAGGCCAAAAATGTTTTGGCAAATTAGTTTCATTAAGAAGAGTTCTTGCACTTCTTCAAGTGATCTATTTTTCCTCTCCACAACACCATTCTGTTGAGGTGTTCTTGGAGCTGAAAAATTGTGCTTTATTCCATGTTCTTCACAGAATTTTTCAAAATGTTCATTTTGGAATTCACCACCATGATCACTTCTTATTGAGCAACCCTTTTCAAGTTGTAAAAGCTTGGCTAATTTTTTGAAGGCATTAAAAGCATCACTCTTGGATTTCAAGAACAAAGTCCATGAAAATCTTGAGTAATCATCATCTATGACAAGTCCATAGTAATTGCCACCCAAACTCATAGTTCTTGAAGGACCAAACAAATCCATGTGAAGCAATTTAAGAGGTCTTGAGGTGGAAACAATGTTTTTGTTTTGAAAAGAGATTTTTGTTTGTTTCCCCTTTTGACAGGCATCACAAAGTTTGTATTTTGAAACTTGAGTTTAGGCAATCCAATTACCAAGTCCTTACTTATGAGCTTGTTCATATCATGCATGTTGATGTGACTTGCTCTTCTATGCCAAAGCCATGATTCATCAATTTTACTCACTAAGCAGTTTATGTTATGAATGAATACATGTTCTATGGCAAGCAAGTAAATGTTTCCTTTCCTTTTCCCAACATGGATTACCTCACAAGTTTTGCCATCACATATTAAGCAACAATTGTTGTTAAAGGATACCTTTAATCCTTTGTCACAAAGCTGACTTATGCTAAGTAGATTATGCTTTAGACCTTCAACATAAAGCACATTTCTGATTTTGGTTTTGAAGTTATCACCAATGCTGCCTTCTCAAATGATTTTACCTTTGTTGTTGTCTCCATAGGTGACAAATCCTCCTTCCTTTAATATCAAATTAGTGAGCATGAATTTATCACCTGTCATGTGCCTAGAGCATTCACTATCCAAGTACCATAGTGAAGTTTTAGCTCTTAGACACACCTGTAAAAATCAAATCAAGTGGCAAAGAAAGATACCCAAATTAGGTTGGATCCATAGGGGTTAGCTGTTTTATTCTTTTTCTTAGGAACCCATATACATTTTCCATTTGGTACAAAGAGCCTTCTAGCATAACACTTTTGCGAGGTGTGAGCTTTCTTCATGCAGTAGTGACATGTTATAGATTTTGATCCTTTTTCAAAATGGGTCATTTTAGTATGCTTTGCTTTTGAAAACCTTTTTTGATTCATCTGTTTTGGGGTACAAACTTGGATTTTTGAAAAGGTTTTGATTGATAGTTGTATCCCTATCCAGATTTATTAGAAGCATACTTTTGCACACTTAATATTTGGTTTAAACTACATTTCCCTCGATAGAGCTTTTTCAAGAGATCTACCAAGTAGAAGTTTTCAGTTTGTAAAGTCATGCATTTTTCAAGATGACTCTTTTTGAAATCATCAAATTCGTAAGACTTTGTTTTCATCTACTTTTGCAGAAGAAGAGGCGCACACACCCCCATTTGCTTTGTAGCTTTAAACAAGTTTTTCATTTTCTTGTTTCAAGTTGCAAAGTTCTGCTTGCATTGAAGCTAGCTTAGTGGTATGCCATCTAAGGCCACCTTTGAGCTTGTTATTGGAGATAACAAGTTTTTGAAAATAATAGGAATACCCACAATAACCAAGAGGGGGGTGAATTGGTTAAAACCTTGGTATTTTAAAAACTAATTCAAATCAGAGTTCAGGATCTTTATCACTTTCAAAACCAAGAAATCAATTTACTCAATCAAATGTCACAACCCAAGAAATCAATAGATCAAAACTGAACTTGTTGAACAATGAATATGAATCAAAGAATCAATAACTAATGACAAGATGAGAGATAGAGAATTAGAATAAAAAACACAAGCAATTTATACTGGTTTACTTCACAACTGAAGCTACATCCAGTTTCTTCTAATCAACACTAGATTAGAGTTCCACTATTATAAATTTCTGTTCTTACAAGCTTTTATAAAAACCTCCCCTTTATCAACAATAGATAAAGAATATAAATCTAAAACCCTATTAGAAATCTAAGGAGCAAGAACTAGAGAACACTACTCTGTTCTTGAGTTAGACAACCCTTCTCTAAAACCAAGCAAGAAGAACCCACTTTACAATAGCCAAATACAGAAAGAATTCAGAACTAAATTTGCACACAAAGATTAAGGAGAGAGACAACCAGATGATCCAATGAATGTTATGCACATGAATTACCAAATCAGGTTGAGTAGCAAACTAAATCAGAACACGTTTTTCCTTAATCTTGAAAAGAATCTTGCTCAAGAATCATTCAAAGACCAATTGATGTTTTGAATGAAGAAAGAAGTAAAAACACTGAGAAAATCACTTAGAAATTGCTTAGAAGGCTTGTGTGAGCTCATAAATACGAATGGGTACAACCTCTCAAAGTTAGAAAACAAGTTAAGCCTTCAATCCTATTTATAACAGAATTTGCAACTAACTGTAATCGATTAAACGCGCCTGATAATCGATTAAAATTCTTATGTAATCGATTAAAATATCCATGTAATCAATTAAACTGTTCAAGAATATTTCTGGGTTTCAGCAACAAGCAAAATAATCGATTATCCCGAGCTGTAATTGATTAAGACAGAAGTCTCAGGATAACAAAATGTATTATGTAATTGATTACAAGATTTGGTAATCGATTAAAGTAGAAAACTTATATTTTCAAAGTGAATTATGTAATCGATTACAAATTTTGGTAATCGATTAAATCAGAAAACAGTCTTTTACCAAATAATCTTTTAACTATGTAATCGATTACACTAAGTAAGTAATCGATTAAAATCATCAACAAAGCAGTTTTGTTGTAAACAAAGGCCAAATAATCGATTATTTCGATGGGTAATCGATTACAATATTCATAAAGGTTTTCCAGATTGAACGAAGAACAAAATAATTGATTATATCAGTAAGGTAATCGATTAATGATAAGCGTTTTCCGTAATGCTCCAAAACAATTTAACTATGCTAATTTTGTAGCACAGGATTAACCTAGGTCAACTCAGAGACACTATCAATATGATTCTAACTTCAACTCGCTAATAAAAGTAAGGGGGACTTTTATCGAACAATCTATATGCGTAAGTAAAACTTGCAAAAACGTAAACTAAGATTAAAGAACATCACAAAAACTAACAGAATTGAAAAGAAGTAATGTAAACCAGAATTAAAGCATCAATCCAATTCACCACACTAAGCTATTCGAATCATCATTGTTCTTAGAAATTTATCCTATTATGAATGTTCATTCAATCCAATTAGAAGCAATTCAATCGACTTAACCCCTAAATTGATTGAAACCACAACCCTAACTGAAATATCATTCAATTAATCTGTGATTAATATTCAAAATTAGGAAATGAATCCATAACCTAATCCGCTTTCAATCCTAAACGAATTCATAATCATGAAAACAAAATAGCAATTGAAGAAGAAAGTGAACATTCAAACAGAATTCGAAATACCAAACCAGAACTCAAATTCTCCTTTTTCTTGGGTTGGATCCTTGGATTGATTGAGTATTTAGCCTCCCATGATCATCATCAGTGAAAGCCCCATGGAATGATTGCACAAAAATGGAAGAACAACAAAACAAAAATGAAGAACAAGGAAGAACAATTGAGAGAAAATAAGAGCAAGAGTTTTTGATCCTAAAACCTTAAAGAGAGAAATGTAAAAACTATTTTTACTAATGTAATGTGTGGTATAAAGTGTGTCCAATGTTACTAATATGTAGTGACTAAGTCTGAAGAAAAGAATGGGCCATGAACAAACCCATCAATTCTAATTATTTACTATTTACAACCATAAAAATCAAATTCGCAGCCCCAAATATAAATGCAGTGAGTCTGACTTCAAAGCCCAAAATGACCCTCCAAATGGAAGAATTAGCCTCGGCTTTTTTCTGACAAACTTGTAGATCTTTTTGTTATCTTTCCAGGGACTACTAAAACGCTCCATTCGGAGTTTGGTAGAGCTCTGTAAGTCCTATACAAGGCAGATAGGTCAAGTGAGCATAAAATCCGAAAATGCGCTACAATTAGCAATTAAGCCCACTTACTTGCCTAAGACAAAAACTGAATTAGAATGGAAAAATAAAAGTCCAAGAGAAGTCAATTAAGCTAAGAAGGATAGAAAAATATTTAACTAAAAGCACTCCATCAATTAAACCAGTGAAAATAACATTTTTCCAAAAACCTTTCAATCAGATTAAAAACTTAACCAAAATATAAAAGCTTTGTTATTTTTATGAAAACCATTTATCTTTATGAATGAATTGAGTGAATGCAATGCATGGATCATCAGATTAGCCTTTCTCTTACACTTGAATCAATTAAACAACTTCAAGGCATCCAAGCATGTTGAAAACTCAAAACCAATCTTGAATCAAATCCTTTTTAATCTTCATGATGCTCCCCCTATATCTAATAGTTTTTGCGTCTCCTCATGCATTTCATTAAAAGCATCAACTAATTGATCAATTTCAGGATCTACCTCATATTCTGCACTTGACTCTTTCATCATTGGTTGATGTTAAATAGACATTTGCTTCTTCATTCTCACTTGAAGAGTCAGAGGTTGTTGATGCATTATCTTTGCAAGCTATGCAGGATTTTTTGGGTTTCCCTTCTTTCTTTCCTTTCTTCTCCCTTAATTGCTTCTTCAAGAAGATTGGACATTCAGATTTGATGTGTCCTTGCTTTCCACACTCGAAGCAGTTGAAGTTGTTGGTGTTATTGTTGTTATCATTTCTTTTGTTGGATCTAAGGAACCTTCTGTTTTTGTTTTTCTGTAGGAACTTTCCAAATCTTTTTACAATCAGATTCAGATTTTCGTCACCTTCATCTTCACTTGAATCATCATATTTCTCAGCTTTTGAAGATGCAGCTTTCATAGCAATGCTTTTTTGTTTCTTGTCTGCATCTTTTGCATTTGTTAGTTGAGACATTTCTAATTCATATTCAAGCAACTTACCAAAGAGTGCAACCATGGAAATTTTTGACAAATATATGGATTCTTTGATTGTTGTCACTTTTGAGTTCCTCTACATCAAATGTTTTACCAAGACCAAGTAGATGATTGACGATATGTGTGAATCTGGTTTGGAGCTGAGAGATGTTTTCTTTTGTGTTCATGTTGAACATTTCGTACTCATGGATCAAGACATGTTTTCTTGATCCCTTTACTTCATCAGTTCCTTCATGAGTGATCTCCAACATTTTCCACATCTCTTTTGCACTCTTGCACCTAACTGTTCTGAAAAACTCATCAGAAGACAAAGCAAAGGTTATCATGTTTTTAGCTTTAAAATCATATTGAACTATCCTCTTTTCTATATCGGTCATTTCATCCCATTCTTTGGAAACCTTTCATTATCAACAGTTTTTTTAGGTATCAAATGACCTTTTTCAATTTCATTCCATGCACTGGGGTCATTTAATTGAATGAAAATCTGCATTCTATTTTTTCAAAAACTAAAGTGTTCTCCCTCAAACATTGGAGGACGATTGAGAGAGGCACCCTCCTTAAAGGTAATTTGTGTGGTATTCATTTTCTTTAAAAGAAAGTAGTGATCTTGAGTAACACATAAGAACCTGCTCTTGATACCAATTGAAAACAATATGAACAACACACAAACCAAGAGGGGGGTGAATTGGTATTCTTGGCCAATTAAAAATTTCTTTAACAATTAGAGTTGAAAGGGATTGTATCACAAAACAAACATAGAACACTTTCAATCAATAAAACTCCAATCTTTATAGAATGCAATCATAACAAAAAAGTTTCTATTGATTATGAAAAGTTATACCAATGAATGACAATTAATAACCAAAAGAAAAAACAAAGGAAGAAGTAATCAACACCAAGATTTATACTGGTTCACTTCTCAATCCTAGAGAAGCTACATCCAGTTTCCTAACCAACTACTTAGGATCTAACTATTTGCAATCTATTTCTTACAAGTTTATAGAATCACTCTCAATCAAACCTAGATTAAGAACAAGACATCTAACATGTAAAAAGCCATTCAATTTATGCAATGGATCATAGGAGGCATCAACTTAGACATACACAAATTACAAATGTCATTCAATTGATTTGACATGTAAAAAGCCTAGACATTTCAATGTCTAAGACCCTCAGCTTCATTAATCCTCTCTAGCTTCCCCTGAATCTAACAATCTCCCCTTTTTTGTCTTTTATCATGCCAAACTTCAATTGAACATCTTGATCCTTAGTGTTCTTTAGGAGAGAGTTTCTAGGAGCTTTTATTTAATACCTGAAAAAGAATCAGCTTGCTAGTCAAGATCAAGTGTGAAGTATCCTTTGCATAAACTATACACATCATAAGCATTTTTATTTCTCCCCCTTTCTTTCATAATTTCATATCAATTCATATTAGAGCAATTGTTATATTCAGTTTAATCAGATCATATATTCATATAATTTTCTCCCCTAACTTTATTTTACTCTCCCTGCATTTATTTATTTTACTATTTTTCTTTTTCTCCCCCTGTTTGATTGTGTTTTTACTTGTTTTTCAAAACTATTTTATAAAAAAATAATTTTTTTTAACATTAAGAGAAAATTTGTCAACATGATGTTGAAAATAGTTTTTAAAGGAAAGAGACATAATCATGTTTGAGTGGGTCGTTGCGAAATTAATTTTGCAGATGATTTATGTTATGTTTGATTTATGTTTAAATATTTATATTCTAAAACTTGTCAACACTGATGCCAACCCTTTCGCTGGATACATCGTCATTTAGTCCTGTTGATTTCGCTGAATAGTGCAAGTATGAAGAATGTTGGAGTTGATCCAAACTCCTTAATAGATGACATCGTATTTTACTTTTGGTCACGGTTGTATAATAGTTGCCTTGGTTTTAGCCACCTCTTTGTGCAGTGGGTGTGTAGCGTATAATAACACAGGCCAAAAAAAAAATCTGGCGCTAGTCACGGCACTAGTAGCGCGAAAGACGCGCCAGAGGTCATTTTTCTCTGGAATCCAGCGCCAGGAACTGCGTCGATAGTGCAGGAACGCGTGCTGGTCGCTTAAAGAGACCTTTTCTCTCTCATTTGTTGGCCAAAAACGAAATCATCTTCTTCCTCTCTCATTTCCTCCATTGTTGAGCTTGGGAAGCTCCATACCCACTCAACCATTGACCAAAACACTTCACTTCCAACATGAAAGTTGAAGGAAACTACTCAATGAGCTAGATTCCATCATTACTTTTCTCTGAAAACCATCAAACAGAGAGATCATGTTCTCTAGGGAACTTTACAAAACTTCGATTTTGAGGGGAAAAAGGTGTTTTAAGGACATTCAAACTTGGAAAAGTTGTCCTCTAGCCTTCCTTGTCAATTTAGAGGTAAGAAACACAACTTTTACCAATTATTTAAGAATTTGTTTTTGAGATGAATAGTGACCCATTTGAGTTAAAGCTGAGATTAGGCTTGGGTCCTTTGGAAAAGTATGCTTAGGAGGTTGTTGTGATGAAGGATTAGCCTTGAAATATGATTTTGAGGGTCTTTGGAATTTGGCTCTGAAGAATGTATGAGTAAGAAGAATGTTGGTTAAATTGGTGATATTATGATATGCATGAGCCTTGGTGCTTTTACAATATGTGCTCAGGAGGCTATATAAACGGTGAAATTGTGTTGAAGTAACTGTTTTGGCCATATTGGTGATCATTGAGATTTGGCTTGGTTAGAGTATTGAACCTTTTGAATTTACTTATGTAGAGTCTTGGGGAGACTCTAGTGTCTCGGTTAGGTTGAGATAGATCATGTTAGGGGTCTGTAAGTCACCAGTTGTGTGACTAGTCCTTATAACTTGAAAATAGCATAATAAGGGGTTATAATGAAAGAGAATAGCTTTTCTTTTCATTCTAATGGTTGAGGATCGTTGTTGATTACTTGTGTGCCTTTGTATAGGGCGTGACACCGAGGGTGTTAGTGGCGAAGACCACAGTTCAGGGATTGAACAGTAGAGTACTGCTTTGTCAGGTAAGTTCTTTGTTCTTGGAAGTGTTTCCCTTTGCCTGAGTTCCACCACACTCCGAGGGAGTGATGGTTGCATACATGATTCATATGCATTGAATTGGATGTTACAGCTTTCCTCATGATAATATGTATGCTTGCTTGTGTACTTTGTGTATGGTTGCCTTTCGGATAGATCTTTTGGCCAATTAGATAGATATGGACCTCCTTAGGAGTAAAGCGCAACTCCTAGTCGGTTTGCTCACGTAAAGGGTGTATGATCCCTTAACACCAGAGATAGGTGGTCCCGTTGGGGTTGAAGCCTATTCTCAAAGGTCCCATATACGTGCATCCATGTGTAAAGGGGTAGCTCCCGATGGGATGACATGGGTGTGAGTTCCGACCTCACACTGGGGACTGAGAGTCCCGATGCTGATGATGATGCATCTTTGGCGGGCGTAGTACCGCAGATATACATTAGAGCTAGAGAATGTCTATGTGTTGTTGTGAGGGCCAAAAGGCCTAGTGTTGTGATGCCTTTGATGTTGTGTATCATGGAAGTGAGCCAGGGGGAGGAGAAGCCTCCAAGAACCTTGAGCTTATTGAGATTGTATCTCACCCTGTGTGTGGGGATTTTATTTTGCAGGTGATGCATCTGGCAGAGATGATGGGTCCCAGGGCGGAAGGTCCTAGTAGGGACAGACATTGTGTAGCTGCTTAGCAGTGTTTTGAGAGCACTATGGCTCACTACTTTTTGTATTTGATGTATTTTGTACCCTCTTGTGAGGATGTGATCTGTGGGATCATGGCACAGGGTGCCTATTCTTCTGTATAGCCACAGTGATGGTTTTGATGATGTATATATAGATATATGTGGTTTATGTTTCTCCTGATATATCTGTTGGGATATTATTGTTTATTTGTCGTTCTTTATGTTATCTGGATCATAGATGCTTGTTATGGTGTTTTGGCATTCATATATATATATATATATATATATATATTTGCAGATACTTCCATACATAATGAATGAGGAATATGGTTTCGAAAGGAAATGACAATGACGTTATGTTTTTCTTTTAAACATTTCCGTTGGTTTTAATTTATTGGTTTTAAATTAATTACTGCGCTAATCTGATTAAGTAACTGTGAATACACCGGATGCATACGAGGTGTTACATAGCGCTACGACATGCATTGGTGGGGTTCCTTAATTTGAAAGAGTATTTGCTAATGTGGAGCTGCAAAGGGATGTCAAAATTTTGTGTTTTAGGGAAATTCAGTCGAGAAGCAATTACAAGGGTCAATGGATATTTTGTAATGTATTATTGTGGATGTGTCAAGAGCGGAGATTTTCCTAATTAAGCATCCAAGGATTGGGGGATCGTTTTTCAATCTTGCCATTAATCTTTGGTTTCTGGTTATCCATTATCCACACATCATTATGTAGCAGAATATTTGGTAACCAGCTATTATGTTTTGGCTTTGCTTTTGTAACATTCATATGGTACCAGAGGTACCGTTCTCATCAATATACATGTTTTTGTTGATTGAGAAAAATGAATGATGTCGTTGCTTATCTTTTTGTTTTCTTATGTCTAATATTGTTGTAAATATACTACGCTCTTATTACCAAACTTTTGTCAAGTTTGAACCCAAAGGCTAAATGTCAAAGATGCTTGATGAATTTTATGTGAAAATATCAGTGTCAAGACTTGAGAGTTTTGTTATTGTGGACAATTCAGAGGAAAGATGAATAGAGAATGTTGTTGGGTTGAAGGTTGAGTTCAATGAGAATGGTGAGAGTATTATTGTTCTAAAAATTTCATTAAATTAGCATGTGCCTCACATGTGATAGGTTTAGCTTAACAAAACTAACATTGTTATTGTGGAGGGAGTGCAAGTGTAGCAAATTGCAAAATTTATGGAGGTTTTGTGTAGGGTTCATGAACGAATTGGGTGAGTGTAATAAGTTCAAAGTATAGGAGATGTAAGTCTAATTTGTTTTTATTTTTTTCTAGAAAACTTTATCTACGATCTTAACATAATTATTTAACCTAATGTAAAAAATAATGTTTATTATTTTTAATCAAACAGAGGTTTGGAGGCAAGCAAATTTATTTACCAATAATTAAATATTTGTAGATTCGTGATAGAAGACAAATTAATTTTGATATTTCTTATTGTAAAATTCAACATACTTAAAGTCATCCTCTTTTCGGTATGTTTTTTGTCAAATGAATGAAGATTTTCTTTCTTGAAGTGATTAAT
This sequence comes from Glycine tomentella, assembly GCA_007407185.1. Classification (NCBI taxonomy): domain Eukaryota; kingdom Viridiplantae; phylum Streptophyta; class Magnoliopsida; order Fabales; family Fabaceae; genus Glycine; species Glycine tomentella. The sequence goes on along the minus strand of PYAF01002704.1, from coordinate 256,523 downwards.
AATTTTGAGTTTATTGAAGTGTGTAATGGATGTTAACTTTGTGCAACAAGTGATTAATACTTTTATGAGATTATTGATATGTCTTATAGGAGTCAAATGTGTCTTAAAAGTGATTAGTATTAATTAGATATTGATAATTGTGAAACAAACTAAATTTATACACTAGGTTGAAAACCCAACAGTTAATGATAGATTTTAACTCATTTGTAAGAAAAAAATTCCATCTTTTGCATCAAATTGAATTTTGAGAATCTCAATTTTACAATAAAATAAAAAAAATAGATAAGAAGTTACCAAATAAGGATAAGCAAATTATTTTAGCTAATTGTTAGCTTTAGACAATGAAGTTATTCCCAAGGTTTGCCATTTTCTAGTCCATAGTTGCATTGTGCCTTTTTTCCATGGTGGGTGAGTTTATATACAAGAGAATGTCATTAATTCAATGAATTATGTTAGGGGATGGAATCAATAGCAATTTTGACACCGGGTGTTTGTTTATCCCTAGGTCTATAATGTGATTGATGCATGATGTTCATGAGCTTGGCTCATGGTAAATTGGTAATTATGAACTTGGCTAAGTATTTGACTTAGAGCTTGAAATTGTCCATATTGTCCTCTCCAATTTCAATCTAAAGGTAAAGCGATTGTAGATAATAAAGTTATAAGGATTATATTTACATGAGACAATCGTTCATAGTTAAATTCATGGATCGGGTTGAGCAATTGTGTAATGGGCTCAACAAATGTTTAGAGAGTCCATAGTCTTTTCTATCTATGTGAAGTGATTGTGGTGAATATTTTTAGTCTTTTGAGATCTATTATCTAGCATGATAATTATCTAAGATGACTAAGAGAGCATTGATTTTCCACACTATAAGTTAACTCAAGAACATATCACAATATGTGCAAACGTGACGTAATGTGCGTACACCTAATAATGCATGAAATGTTAAAATATGCAAACATAATATTGAAATGCATAAATATTTTAGTCCTTTTAATATGTCTAATTTTTATTTTACTTCCTATCAAATATTTTTTAATGAAATTAATTCAAGCTGGGCAAAATACTATAAGGACTTAAACAAATAATAGATATATTAAAAGGAATACAACAAAAATAACAAGGACCAAAATCAAAAAAGGAAATTTTATAGGTCAAAAAGTAAAACAATATATAAAAAAGTTTATATTTTTTACTCATAATTAATTCTTAAAAATAGAAACATTGACTAAAATATAATATAATTTTTTTATTAAATTATTACCAAATTATAAAATAAAAAGTAAAATATTACAGCCGCACTTAAGAGCCTATACTATGTTAAAATCCATTTTTATATCATTGGTGGTGAAAAATCACCATTAGATTATTTTTGTTTAATTATTTTTGTTTATATTTATTTTATATTGCATTAATTTTTAATAAATATGGTAAGATAGATCACTTGACTCATTTTTATTTATCTTTAATTTGTAATAATATTTTAAAAACTAAAAAAAATCAAACTGAAAACTCAATCAAAACTGATTTGTTTTTTAAAAATTTAAAAGTTAAAAACGAACTAATAAACATCACATGTGAATCATTGAATGCATTTTAAATATTTTGGATAGCAATTTCGTGCAATTGAAGTGTCTCCGCCTCTGGTATTTTCTCTTCTCGCAAGCAAAACCCCAATTTCTCCTTCACGAACGCTAATTCACTATTCCCATTCCAAATCTCGATCACCTTTGGTTTTGTATGTCCTAGAGTAGTCTCCTATGTTAGGCTCAGGGGGAGCTAGAGATGATCAATGAAACTAAGGATCTTAGACACTGAAATGTTTAGGCTTTTTACATGTCAATTCAATTGAATGACATTTTTAATTTGTGTATATCTAAGTAGATGCTTCCTATGATCCATTGCATAAATCTCATTCATGTTTTTGCATTAATGTTTTCACAAAAGCAAAAGTTTCATAAAATGCTTTTATGAAACACAAGGTCTTCATGAGAGCATAAAAAGCTAAGTGTTCCATGTTTCAAGTTTTGGGACAAATGTTTTCTAACTTGTTTAATCGATTACACACAAGTGGTAATCTATTACTTGAAAACAAAGAACATTTTAATCAATTATGAGACTGTGGTAATCAATTACACAGTTCAAAATCACAGAATGAACTTCTTGTGATAATTGATTACAACATGGTGGTAATCAATTACTTGACAACTATTTTGATTAAAGCTTCGTGTGATAATCGATTATACGTTTTAATCGATTACATTGTTCATAAGTCTTTTCCAGAAAGCCTCAAAAACACTTTAGTCGATTACATAAGTGATTTAATCGATTACTGATAGTTAAAACTATTTTCTCTATAAATAGATGTTGCTTGTTTTAACTAAATATAACGAATATTATAAAACTTTCTGAAGAGAGAAAAAATGCTACTAGTTATTCAGTGTTGTGACTCACAAATCCTCAGTTTCATCAATCATGAAGAAACCTTGTGAGGATTTCCTTTTTGAGTATTTGAAAAAAAAAAAGAAAAAGGCTTTGGAGAGATTCTTTCGAGATTTTCATGCAATCTTGATTCAAGAATCTTAATCATTTTCATTCATCTGTATTGGATCATCAGGTTGTTTTTCTCCTTACTATTTTGGTTGTAATTCTTTTTAGAATTTCTGAGTTTTGTAACTAGTGCAATAGTTTTCTTAAAGTTTGTCTAGAATAAGATTTTCTAGAGGGAAGATTTGAGAAAGGGTGTTTCTCTAAGCCTTGATCACATAGGGTCTAAGGGAGTTAGATGTCTTGTTCTCAATCTAGGTTTGATTGAGAGTAATTGTATAAACTTGTAAGAAACAGATTGCAAATCCTAACTAGTTGGTTAGGAAACTGGATGTAGCTTCTCTGGATTGAGAAGTGAACCAGTATAAATCTTGGTGTTGATTACTTCTTCCTTTATCTTTTCTTTTGGTTATTAATTGTCATTTGTTGGTATAACTTTTCATAATCAACAAAAACTTTCTTGTTGTAATTGCATTCTATAAAGATTAGAGTTTGATTGATTAAACGCGTTCCATGTTTGTTTTGTGATACGATTCCTTTCAACTCTAATTGTTAAAGAAATTTTAATTGGCCAAGAACAACTAATTCACCCCCCTCTTGGTTTGTGTGCTACTCATACTATTTTCAATTGGTATCAGAGAAGGTTCTTATGTGTTACTTAAGATCACTACTTTCATTTAAAGAAAATGAATACCACACAAATTTTAAGGTAAAATGATAATACATGGTAATATCATCATACCAGCTGGTTGTCCTCACCAAGTCAGAAATCTTAAGGTAAAATGATCATACATGGTGAATTTGTTTCATCTTTACTGTAGGTATGATGCATCCTTGTTTGCCTAGAAATGTATAAAATGCTAAGTATTTTATGATTTTAGGTGTGGTTCTGACACACTATAATAGTATCTTAAGCTCACTTCCTTAAATAAAGCCTAGGTCCTTCATTAGCAAAGCAAGCCTATGAAGGAAGTGAAACATGCTGATTCATTTAAGTTTTTGGCTCAAGTGTTTTTTTTATACATTTAAGTTTGATTACTTTTATTTTTTTTTTGTTATATACATTGACACGATGGAGATTTGAATCTATGATTTCTCACAAATTACTCTACTCCCAAATAGCCAGTTTACTTTTTGTGGCTTGATTGATTTTATTTAAAGTAAATTTAAAATATTTTCCATGAAAATCCATGATAAATGTGTTCCTTTTGCAATCATGTATTAAGGTTGCATTGGATTTTGTCTCTTCGAAAAATTTTAGGAAGTGCTTTCATTTGATAGAAGAATTTCACACACTTCCAATTAACCATGCGTCTAGTGAGGACAAATTGGAGGTATCCCAAACTACTTTTATTGATTTGATTCTGCCACTTATTTCCTTTTCCATTGTTTTGAGATGTAACATCTCATTTTTTTGTTAGCCTTTGATGGGCTAAGTTGTTTTAGGAAGTTTCTCTCTCTCTCTCTCTCTCTCTCTATATATATATATATATATGGTTTGTTAGCTACAATGTTATATGCATAGTTTGATAGATCTGAAGGAGGAAATTAGGTCTTGGTGTATTGTTATTGGTGTTTGTACTGAAATCTAGTCTTAAAAAATTGTTTAATACATATCTAAACTAAAAAAATGTAATTGAGTCCTTGATCTTCTACAATTTTTGTAATTAGGTTCTTGAAGTGAGTAAAAATGTTGCCAATTGTCATTTTTCTGTTGGATTCAAGTTGTCATAAATTAACCCAAGGGACATCATTTAAAAATCGTAGAAGATCAAAGAGCTAATTACATTTTTTTAATTTAGGGATCTAATTAAAATTTTCCAAAAATTTCAGGGACCTACTAATATATTAAACCGAAAAAAGTTATTTCTGTAATTTATTCAGAATTCAGTATGTTCATTTATTGAGTTCAACAATTTGGTTGGACTTGTTGTGTGCCATCAAGAAGGATGAACTCAAAGTAGAAAAAGCGTAGACACATGTTAAGGAGATGAATGTTGAGATGCAAAGATACATTTCTAACCATAAGGATTAGATACGAAATATGGGAGATGCTATCCCAAATAGTTACTAGGGGTGGGCAAAAAATCTAGTATCCAAATGTGGGCAAAAAATTCAGTATGTTCATTTTATTTATTTTTGATGGATCAGATTTTTTACGACATCCATATTCTATCCCCCCTTATAAATCTGAAACCCACTTTCTTTTTATACAAATTTTAGGTGAAATACCAAAGTCTGTGTGTCTGTGACTTCCTCTCACAAATCCAAATCCGAAAAAACAGGTACGAAACTACGAATTCCTCTCTCACTCTCGTGATTCATCTCACAGTGCCTTTGTCTTTGGTTTCCTCTCTCACTCTCGTGATTCCTCTCTGGCTCTCACATACAGTGCCCCTGCCCTTGGGTTTTTACTTTTAGGTAGAAGCAAACAAAATTTGTAGGTAGAAAATTATTAAGTGCATATTATATTATACTCTTGAAACTTCTTAAAAAGATTTGTCCATTTGGTTTGCATGTGGCTTGTTCACTGTTGTATTTTTCCAATTATCCTGTATTTCATTAATCTTTTTTTCTTTTTGCAGGTTTAACAAATTTGGAGTATTTGAATCTGGATTCTTGCATGAAAAGTGATGACGGGCTTGCTAATTTGACAAGTTTGCACTAGATTTTATCATTTTCCTTTTGGTATATTTAAATGGGCATTATGTAACACCCCAAAATTTTGAATTACAGTCAATTCATAGGGAAAATGTTAATTAGAGGCAATACAGAAGGAATTGGGGAAAATGATGAAAATGCCCTTGGACATTTTAAAAATGACCAAATTTCCCCTAGGCATTTTAGTAAGATATTTGAAGGAGGAAATTTTATAAATACTCTAGGATGTTTGAAAAATGAGCAGAATACCCTTAGGGTGACAATTACAGAGTTTCCCTGAACATTTTTAGAAATGACGATTTTACCCCTAGGGTGAGGGGTAAAATTACCAAAATACCCTTTAGGTCAAATAAGGACCAGATGATCTTAGAAATTTGTGGGAACCTGAGGATGGGATAAAATACTCTTAGACAACAAATTATCAACATGGTGGGTGACAGAGAATCATAAACTGTGATTCTTAGGAATTTTGGAAAATATCTTGAAAAGAGCTCAATCTAGACAGCCTCAAGTATCAGAAAATTATAAGAAAAATGTAAATATAATCTATGGAGTTTTGTCTTAATTATGGGATAAATAGACTAATTTAGTAAGATGGATTAGTAATTTTACAAATTAAAAGTGAAACAGACCAATAAGGAAATAGCTTGATACCATTACATGTAGTAAAAAGGAAAATTTTGTAAAGTTTGCTATACAAATAAGCTTTGGCCGTGTGATCAAGGAAGAAAAGTAATATGGAAGCTTTCATTAAGAGAATAGGATGGATAGACTAAGTCAAGGAGACAAGGAGAATCTCCCATAAATGCTAGATAAGATAAGAACAAAGGGAGACAAGAAGAATATATAATAAATGCTTAAGAGATATTTAAGCAAATTTTATTTTGTCTACTTTGCCAGAACACGTAGACATTTCTAGGCCTTATTTCAAAGATCCCAACGGTCAAAAGCTAGATAAGTAAGTTAGGAGTATACCATTAAAATTCTAAGAAGATCCAACGGTGAACCAATTCAGAATAAGTATTTTATTAATACGGGTTTTGAAGAAAAATCAATAATAGGGAAACCTTTTGGTACAAGACCAAGCATGCTACGGTGGGGAGGAAGAAAAAAAGAATCTTGGTAGCCAAATACAATGAATTCCACGTGCAAGGAAGCCAAGTCAAGGAGGGGGGGGGGGGACCAATTCAAAGAAGAAATGAAGCAACCAATAAGAGCCAAACAAGTGGAAAGCCTAAGGGAATAATTGGGGACAAGAGGAATATTTCATAAATGCTAGGAAGACAAATGCAAATGGAACTCTCCAAGGCCATATCATCCGTGCAAATAATGTAGAAGAGAAGGAATGTGTGGACCAAAGTGGAATAAGGCA
>PYAF01002704.1:211053-241096 GCA_007407185.1 Glycine tomentella | reverse complement strand
CCCAATTAATTATTAAACTGCCCTGAAAATAAAAATTGAAATAATTAACTTAAAATAATCCAAATTAATTAAAATCTGAATTATCGGTCCAATTAAGTCCTAATTGAGAAACAGTGCAAAATAAATGATTAAACACAAATTAGGGATTAAAATGAGTACAGAAAGATGAGTAAATAGTGATAAATAGTGACTCATCACTGGACATCACCTCAAAATGTAAGCTACATGTGTTTGACAACTCACTTCATAAATAATGACTGGAAGTTGCACAAAAATATTTTGAAGTTTCGCTAAGAAGCCATACGGGAGAGGCCATGGCAAAATTTGTTGAGTCGTGCTTGAATGAATGGGGGTTGAATCATGTTCTGAGCTTGACAATTGATAATGCTTCATCAAATGACACATGAATTCAACTCTTAAAAAAAGGCTATTGAGTTGGAATAACTTAGTTTTGAAAGGAAAACATATTAATATGCGTTGTTGTGCGCATATCTTGAACTTGATTGTGAACAGTGGGCTAAAAGAGATTGACAACTCAGTTTTGAGAATCCGTGCTGCAGTGAAATATATAAGATCATCTCCTTCTAGACTTATAGGCTTCAAAGAATGCGTTGAACGACAAAACATTGAATATAAGGGTCACATTTGCTTGGATGTTGAAACAAGGTGGAATTCCACCTATTTGATGTTAGATGTTGCTTTGAAGCATAGGAAGACATTTCAGGAGTTTGAGTTTCATGATAGAAAATATGCTAATGAGTTAGGAAAAGGGATAGGTCTATCTTCCTGTGAAGATTGAGAATATGTTGAGGTTATTCTACCCTTCTTGAGCATTTTCTATGAAGCCACTTTGCGTATCTCAGGTACCTCTTATGTTAGTAGTAATATGTACATGTTAAAGGTGGTAGGTATTTGGCATGGGATTAATGATTTGTTTAACTACAACATTAAAGATAGTTCTACACATAAGATGGCTAAAAATATGAAATGAAAATATCATAAATATTGGGATGATCCTAACAAGTTGAACATGTTGTTGCTAATTATTGTTGTGTTAGATTCGAGGTCTAAAGTAAGATATATGAATTAGACAATTGATCAACTTTTTGAAATGGACAAGGCAAATGGGTCTAAGTCAAGAATAAAGTCTTCTTTGAAATCATTGTTTAATGAATATAATGGTCATAAAGGGGGACCCAAGATGACACACAACAAGCACATGTAAATGTACCTAGTTACATGAAAGATCCATATGGTTGGAATCTAATTTTGCAAACATCAGGGCTAACCTCATCAAACAAATCTGAGCTTCAAAAGTATTTAGATGAAGGGATTGATACAAGTGCAAATCTGAATATTTTTGATTGGTGGAAAGTTAATTCAGGTCGATTTCCAATCCTTTCAAACATAGCATGAGAGCTATTAGCTATGCCTGTTTCTACAGTAGCATCTGAGTCTGTCTTTAGCACAGGTGGAAGGGTACTTGATCCGTTTCGTAGTTCTCTATCACATAAAAAGGTGGAGGCCCTTATCTGTAACAAGATTGGCTCAAAGATACACCTTCAGCACCATTGTTAGACTTCGATTTGGAAGAGCTTCAACATTTTGACAAAGGTATATTGTTTTCCAATTCTGTAGTAAAGTTATAATTAAAATATTTGTTGAGTAAAATAAAGTTTTTTTTTGTTTTTATAGAGTTGGTTTCTCAACAAGATATTGTTGGTTCAACTACTATTTCTCTTGAAGAGTAGTGTTTGAGATTAATAATAATTCTTACACTCTGCGATTTGCAAGGCACTTTAATGTTACACTTTGCATGTGAATTTCTGATTTGTTTTACATTTTTAAGTATAAACTGTTGATTTTTGGTTTTGGGCATAGGTAGCATTGAAGTTGGTGAAAGTTAGGCATTTTGTTGTTAACTGTGTAGGATACATCCATCTGAGTGAAACTGATGGACCAATGGATGGATGTTCAAGTGTATGATTATTTTTTTTAATGATATTTTAATTAACACATTTGGTATTTGAAGTAATTCTTATCAAGTTCAAGTAGACAGGTGTTAAGTTTTCACTTTTTAGTGTTTAATTACTAAAACTTATAAAAAAATACTATAACATTTAAATGGATTTTAATTGGATATGACCACATCCATATTCACTTAAATGGATTGGATATTGAATCCAAATTGGTTTTTAAAAAATATGGATATAGATTTAAAATCCAATCCATTTAAGTAGATATGGATTGGATATGGATTGGATTCTTAAAATCCAATCCATGCCCACCATTAGTTACAAAGATTTTGGATATAAATTTGAAAAAGGCTTGACAACTTGGATACCATTGTTAAAAGATTTGGCTAAGCAAGAAGTTCTAACCATGTTAGAACTAGTCAACCACAACCACGATGAAACATCATACTTCAATGCTCGATAATGCAGTCTTAAAGATTGTGATTCCGATGTATTTATGATTATGAAGACAGTGCAAAAAGTGAAATTCCTTGTTTGGATGGGAAAAAATATGATTGGATGGTTGGTCTGGGCTTAAAGTTTTTGAAATTGAAAAGATTAAACTAGTAGGGAAGGTGTCCATGTCCTTTATTTGTATTGGAAGGATTGGTGTATATTAGGTTAAGAACTTGAGGACGAGACTATAGATGTCACGTGCTTCTAAGTAGAATTATTAAAGAGGTTTTTAGTAGTAGAATAGAAAATCCTTATGAATAATAAAAACCATGCATTAAATAGAATCTTTGAACAAGTTTGTGTAACAATTGAAATGTTATTGTCAATTGACTGAAATCCCTGAAGATTTGGCTTTGAAATTTTTTATGAATGGTTTGAGTGATGTGATCACAAAAAATAATCCACAATATTTGTTCCTAGAGCTCTCTATATAGCTGAAAGGATCGATAAGGAGGGGGAGAATATTGTGGAGATGGTTTCATTAAGTATAGTAAAATTAGTTGGGACTTATATTTGAGACCACAATTTATGGATTTCTTGTTTCTTATATTTGAGACCAGAAGAGGGAGTATGACCTATATATGAATCCTAATCAAGCCTGTGAATTGCATTCTATTTCTTAAGTGTGAAACTAAAGTAGAAATTAGGGGTGACAAAGCAGGTTGAATCTATCTCTAATTATTTTGTTGCATGATCATTGTGTTTGTTGTTTGTATATATCATGTTAATAACATGATATTCACCTATTAAAAATAGATTTTAATTGCTAATCTTGTAATTGAAAATGATTTAATTTTGTCTATTTAAGAACGAAACATCTCATAGTACTACAAGCTTTTACCTGAAGGATCTTTTGATCTTTGACATGGTATCAGAGCTTCAACTTTGAACTGTGGTCAATGCTTGTGCACTTATGTTCTTGCTCTTGGTAGTGTTTTTTTAGATCCTATGGATTCTTGTTCTCCTTCAAAAGTGATATTTACCAAAGGGAAATAATTATGGAGGAATATGATGGGAGTGATCCAACATCAAATGACGTGGAGGAATTAGCTAAGTGGAAAATTGTGGATGACTAGTCATGAGTTGAATAATAATCACATTTGGTTCTTAATATGAGATTACACAACTACCTATGGACTGAACTACTAAAGACTAGCATCATTATTGTTGTGTCCTGCATAGGCTTTCTTTGTGGTCAAAAATGTCCATGTAACCAACAAAAGAGACCGATTCTTCATGAAATTGCTATTTGAATTTGAGGCTATTTGTTCTAGTCTCTAATGAATTGTGTTCTTGTATGCTCTTTTGGAGAATTTTTTGTAGGATGTTTTCAAGAAGAGCAACACATGGTAACTCAAAGAACAATGGAACACAAAACACAATAGTATGCTTGGTGATGTGGCTTATATTGTGTGAGGTCAAAGCAACCAATGATATGCGTACCAAGCAATGCTATAGCTAAAAAGGCTTTAGTCATCTTGCAAAAGATGATCCATAGAAGTTTTGCAACTATGGCAAGTAGCAAGAACTTCTCATATCAACCTGCCCTATTGGGTCAAAGAAGTAAGGAACTACCATATTTCTATTGATTCCCCTATTTCTATTTCAACACTTGCCCCAATCTCAAGTCCTACAAACACAAATGCTCTTACTCCTAAATGGTACAACAAATGATACTCTTAGTGATTATCACTTTTTGTTTTTGAACTCTCAGGGTAATTCTAATTTCATAATTAAACCTTGGTACATTTATTGAGGAGCTTCAAATCACATGACTAATGTTATAGCCCCTTTGATTAATGTAAGACGATATCCTTGGTACATTGATTCAGGAACTTCAAATCACATGACCAATACTACTACAGCTCATTTGACCAATGTAAGATGATCTATTGGTCACCATAAAATTCACATAGCAAATTGAAATTCTTTACCTACTTTTTTTGTTGATATTTGTCTCTTGGAGCATGTTTTAGTTGTTTTTTTAGGAAAAAAAGTTGTTTGTAAAATGTTTATGTAACCAGTTATTTTTAGTTACATATGAAACAATTATTAATGCATAAAGTCAGTTATAAAAACATAATAAAATATTTTTTTTAATTGGTTATATATATCCATAGTAGTTATATTTCATAATCAATTATGGTTTGGTTATAACAGCCATTTTATATATTGGTTATTAAATAGTTATGGGTGGGCTATTCAAATAACCTGACCATAAACATCCCTTACAATAACTGAAATTTGTAAAAAGTTTTTCTTCTTGTAAATACACATTTGTTTCTTGTAAAAAGGATGGGAGGGAGTACAACATATGAGTTTAAAAAATGATGCGATAAAGTCAGTTTTTTCGGTAAGATTTGCATTTCATAAAGGGCGGGTGCATAAAGTTTGAAGTCCTTAAACATATGGCATGGTCAATGTAAATGCATAAACTGTCTTCTGCCCACTTGAAAGTTAAAACTTTTACCACTGGCCAAATGCTTTCCTTGCAAAGCTCTAATAACTTGGTTTGTTGAACCCATTTTGATCCTTAAAAGTTAAAAACATTTTCTCTTTGGTACTGTCAACTTTAGTTTTGAAGTTAGTTTCAAATTCAATGTCCTTTTTACGTCATATTGGTCTTGAAGGATTGTTTAGGGGAATGGAAATCGGTATTTACACTTTGACATTAATGCCTGTGATTAGAAGAGTCCAAATTTTGAGCTATTTTCTTTGGCTTATCATTGGTGTCTTTCCTGCTTATTAAGTGTTTGGTTCCGTGAAGTAACAAACATGATGCATTCTAGAATTTATTGAAATGTAGTAAGACCTAAGCATGGGACTACAAACAGTTGTATTATGATTGTCATGTCAACTATATTTTTACTGTGATTTTATGCAAACTTTCCCTATTGATTGTTGCTTTTGAAACAGGTGAAGAAGATGACAATATGTGCTATGCAAGATGTGATCAGAAAAGTGGAGGAAGCAAGGTTAGTAATTGCAAACTTCAAGCCCTTTGAGAATGACTGTGTTGCACTACTACATGCGACGTCTACGACGACGGTTGTATAACCGTCGTTGTTACAGGTGTCATTGAAAATGAGAACTTTTGACTTACGGTTCTAAAATACCATCTTCGTGGATATATATATATATATATATATATATATATAACACCTATAAAGATGGTTTTTAAGAGATAACTGTCTGTGTATGTTGACATACAAAGAAGATTTTTCCTTAAAAATCATCTTTGTTTCCATTTTAAATATTTTTTTAAGTTTTTTTAATTTAACACCTAGACGGTTTTTAAGAGATAATTATCTTTATATGTTGACATACAAAGACGGTTTTCCCTTAAAAACCGTCTTTTTTCCATTTCAATTTTTTTTCTTTTTTTTATTTAACACCTACGAAGACGGTTTTTAAGAGATAATCGTTTTGTATGTCATACAAAGACGATTTTTCCTTAAAAACCATCTTTGTTTCCATTTCAATTAACCGTCTTTGTATGTTGACATACAAAGACGGTTTTTCCTTAAAAATCGTCTATATTTTCATTTCAATTTTTTTTCTTTTTTTTATTTAACACATACAAAGACAGTTTTTAAGAGATAATCATCTTTGTATGTTGACATACAAAGACGATTTTCCCTTAAAAACCGTCTTTGTTTCCATTTTAATATTTTTTTATTTAACACCTACAAAGATGGTTTTTAAGAGATAACCGTCTTTGTATGTTGACGTATAAAGATGGTTTTTCCTTAAAAATCGTCTTTGTTTCCATTTAATATATTTTTTATTTTTTTAACATCTACAAAGAAGGTTTTTAAGGGAAAATCGTCTTTGTTTTCATTTAAATATTTTTTAATTGTTATTTTTTTAAACCTACGAAGATGATTTTTTTTTATATGGATAGATACACTTCTTCCTTGGTTTTATGAAATAATTCATGTTGAATTGATATCAAATCCTTCCAATACTTAACTAGCTAGCAACTTGTAGATATAATAGCACAACAAAATCACTAATTCAAAATCCAACATCACCAAAGACACTAAAGACCATTTGCTTGATATTGAGTCAATGTAAGGGTCATGTTAATAAGTTCTTTTACATAAGTCATCCCATATTAAAGGGAACACATGTGTTAAACACACAGTGAACATAGGTAAATGAAATGGAAAATAAAATACACTGACAAACAACAATACCACTCCCTATCTTCACTCCACACTTCCTGGACTTTGGTGCCAACAGGAAGTTTCTCTTGATGATCAGAGGTGTTATCTAGTTGTTAAAAGCGAAATATCATAAGAATTCATTACAAAGGTTTTGCAGAGCTGACTTGAATTGTTTCTTCCACAACCTCTGCCAATTTGTAAGTTAATCAATTATGAAAGGAAAGAAAATAAATGAAGTAGTTCTATGGGATCAATCAAACTTTTCTTAATGTATATCAGTGCATTTACTACAAATATAGGTCAACTTTTAAGGTTAAAAGTTTTAAATGCTAAAGCAAATTACATGTAAACAACACATATTACCCCTAAACTTATCATTATCATGATAGCAAACCCCTCCTCATTTTCTAGGTTGGACTGAAATTTTAATCCAAGTTCACTCGTTTAGAATCTAAAATCACAAGCTAGACCACATACATTTCTCTTGAACATGCTATGCACTTCCAATTTTCGTAATCACTAATCAATCATGGTTTTGTTCATCATCTTTGCTTCAATTTCTTCTACTATTTTTTTTAGTTGTTGCCTAGGCTGATTTCCCTACATGCATTGATGGGTCCATTTTTTACTTTCTGATATAGTGATATACAGACATTGATTCTGCAAGATGTGGTTCCTTATTTCAGATGCTAACTCACACTATTCTAATAAGGAATGGTAGGGAAATCAATGTAATTTTGTTTGAGGAGGGGTTTAGGTACTCAGGGTTATTTTTAAAGATGTCCCAAATGATGCAAGGAAAGACAATTTAACAAACATCATGACAGTTATACATCACCTGTGAAAATACTAGTAAGAATACAATTTCTGGCAACCTAATCTCCACACATTTTGCAAGCTAGAATTCAAAAGACATGATCAAGAAAGTGTTAATCATATCAAATATATAATTCAAAACACATTCGACAAGCTTTTGCCCATACTAGAGCCACAGTACCCATTCCGACTGATAATAGAAAACTTTGTAGCAGTCATTTGTACTGTTTCCATATTATATATAACATCAGCAGGTGATTGACATGATGCTGAAGGCTCAACATCTTCATCAATTCCAACTTCTCTGCAGTCTTCAATTGTTTGGTATACTTTCTCCCTAGGAGGATCCTAAGAACAATTAAATATTCAATTTCACAAAGTTACCACATTAAACATATATGAAGATTGTGAGAAAGCATGAATTATAAAATATAAAGTTCAAAACTTACCCTCAATCCGACCAAGCCAAAGCTGGTGAGCTAGATGATCTTCATTACCACTGTAGTTTTCAAATTTGGGGAGTTCATGTGAAAAAAATAAAAGGATTCATCTTTTATATGTGTTGTAGCAAGAGCTGCAACCAGGAAGAAGTGAATTTCAAATATCATAAGCTATATGAATGATGAACATATACAATGCAAGAGCTGCCAAGAACACATACAATGCATTTTCACAAAATCATAGTGTCGAACTACCAATGTTTCCAATTGAATAAATAAAGGAAGTAAATAGAAGGGTAACATCGATTCAGATAAAAAATGGCACTCGTCCACAATCAACCGATGCAATCTATTGAAGCACAAGTCTGGGATCTGCAGTGAGTCAAGCCTAAGCCATATCTCTTATAGTGATCCCAAGCACACCTTCATCTTTATCGCTAACCTCTTTAATAGATTAAACTTTAAGCAAAGTAGATCATAAGCACACCGTAGTTGCAAACATCATCTTGCAGTGCTTAGAAACTGTAAGGACCCTCATTCTTGGCACCTTACCCCGCGCGATAGCGCGGGGATTCACATGAGAAAACCATGTGGAGGGTGCGGCGCGGATGGCGCCAGGTCTGGCGATGATCGCGCCAGACCCACTGGAACTTGGCGCTGGGAGCGTCAATGTCGCGCCAAGGGCGCCGGAGGTTTTCCAGCCGGCGCGGGTCGCGCCAGAGACCGCGCGGTTAGCGCAGGAAGTGGCCTGGAAAACCAATTTTCTCTGGATTTCCACGCGGCCAGCGCCACGGTTGGCGCGGGTAGCGGCAATTGTTTTTGGAGTTGACACTGGTAGCGTCACGGTTCACGCTGATAGCGTCAGTAGTGCCCTGGAAAATCAGTTTTCTCTGGATTTTCACGCGGATGGCGCCAGAGGTGGCGCGGGTGGCGCCACAGGTCTTGGGAAGTTGGCGCTGATGGCGCAGGGTTGGCGCTGTTAGCGCCGGATCACCGACTTTGTGGCGCGGATCGCGCGGGAGCTCGGGCAGGCTGACTATTTAAAGGGCAAACGCGTTTTGGAAGGGAAAACACTATTCCCTCTTCTTCTCCACGACTCAGCCTCCATTAGAGCTTGTTCCAAGCTTTCTAGGACCTTGTTTTGTGTCCTAAACCTCTTCCTGAGACCTATAATCTTGTTTGAACCAATTAGAAAGCTGAAATCCTTCATCTTTTCTTCAAACACCCATTTTGAGTGAGAGTTTGTATTCTCAAGTGAAAACCTCTGAGAACTTGAGAGTAGGCGAGACCCAAGGCAGGAGACAGGCACCAGAGCTCGAGGAAGCTGTCCTGAGGTCTTCTGAGTCGCCACTGAGGTAAGGAATTCAAGTTCTCTTGGGTCTCTGTGAATTTGGGGTTTTCTGAGTTTTGCGACCCACATTGAGATGGGGCTAGAATTAGCCCAGGGTCTTGTTAAGAGATGTGTTCAGAGCGATGAATAGATGAAGGAATAGCTTTCAGTTTTTGATTCTGATGACTTTGAGTTTTGGCTCTGTGTTACATATGTGGCCTGTGTTATGGTCACTTGTATTGGTCATCTGATATGCCAGAGCCTTGTATAGGTTGTATAAGCCTAAGAGGCTAATGGAATGGGGCCTTGGTTGAGGCTGAGGCCATTTCAATGATATTTGAGCATGAGACTACATTGAGTCTGTGAGGACTCAATTGATTGATAGGCACTCATGTGGACCTTGTGTGGTCTGAGATAAGCCTAATGATGGGCTAGACTTGATTTGAACCCTAGGATAGGGGAATTCTGATATGTTTGATCTGTGATTGATGTCTGTGGTCTTGATATTGATATGAAACTGTATGTGCCTTGAATAGGCGTTGATTCTGAGATTATTGGTGGCGGGAGCCACAGAGCAGGGACCAAACCACAGAGTGATATTGTTCCAGGTAAGTTTAGTGTCCCTGGGGATGATTCCCATCTTGTGTGCCACACCACACTCCGGGGGGAGTTGTGGTCATTTCATAATGCATGCATGGATATCTGCATTCTTGTGATGATGTATATATGCCTCTGAGCTTGAATTTATGCTGTGATATGATTGTGATTGAGTTAGATCTATTGGCCAATAGATAGATATGGACCTCCCTAGGAGATGGCGATTCCTCCTAGTATGGTTGGCTCTTGGGTGATGATGATCCCGGGGTGATGATGATCCCCTAGGCCAAGGGAATAGGAGATGGCTATTCCTTCTATTCTCGGAGGTACCATATATTGTGCATCCATGCAAAGGGGTAGCTCCCAATGGGATGACACAAGTGTGAGTTCCGGCCTCACACTGGGAGACGGCTATTCCTCCCATTCTAGGAGACGGCAATTCCTCCTACTCTGAGATATTGATATAGGAGACGGCTATTCCTCCTATTCCGTGGCATTATTCCAGGAGATGGCTATTCCTCCTACTCTGAAACGTTTAGCCACATTTGTATGATATGTTGGGTTATTGTGAAAGCCAGAGGGCTAGGCCAGTGAGCCATTTGACTGTGATACTTGTTTGTGTGTATTATGATAGTGGGCCAGGATGGAGGATATTCCTCCATGGATCCTGAGCTTACTGAGATATGTTATCTCACCCCTTGTGGGGTTTATGTGGTTTCAGGTGAACCCTCTAGAAGAGAAGAGCAGTCTCAGGGCAAGAGGCCCATCAGAGACTAGACTGCCTGGCTAAGGAGCAGCATAGAGAGCATGAAGGCTCCATAGTTTATTTTGTGTTTGATGTATGGTTCTATACACCTCTGCTGAGGATTGATATTATTTTGTAGCACCATGGTGTGGTGTGAAACTGAGATGTATATATTGTACAGACCTTTGATGATATATATATGATACTTTCCCCTGAGTATATGTGTTGTATATTGCTACTCTGCCTAAGAATTTTGTTATCTGTCTTAATTATGTTTGGTTGGATAACTGGATCAGCAGGGGCGTGATTTATGGTTTTGTATATTCATCTCTCGACATAATTATGATTTCATACATAATGTATCAAGAAATGCGATTTTGTGCTTCCGCTGAAGGTTTATTTTATATTTATATGATAATCTGATATTATTAATGATAACACGTCGGAGGCCTACGGGGTGTTACAGAAACTATTTCAAAAATAAATTAAAAAACATACGTTTGGAATATGAAAGTTATAACTATTAACTTGTCGTGAAAAATTTTGTATAAGATATGGAATCAAACAAACTCTTGAAGCTAGATCCAAGAAAGAAGAGATGAACAGAAGCATGCAGAGCCACATATAAGGCATTGCAGATTCAGATTGAGGTGCAGAGAAGGCTCAATGAACAACTTCGGGTGAATCTTAGAAACAACTTACTATGTATGCATATTGCATCCTATAATTACAAAGTGTAAATTGTCTATGCACTAATACTATAAAGAGTTTTGACTAAAAAATCTGTACAGCTTTATAATTGGGCCTTTTTTCTTCTGCCATATAAGTTATAAAGTAATGAAATTAAATACTAAGGGAAGAGCATAAGCAGAAGCTAGCAAAGGGAAGAGTCTAGCCTGCTGTGTTATGTATTCAATCACCTAAATGGAAAAGCAAAACCGCACAATAAGCACACTACACTTGGAATGAAACTAATTCAAACCACATTTTTTATTTTGACCAGTCAATAGATCTAAATACAAAATTCAACATCATACAATTATATTTAATACACTAGATGAGGAGGAATCTTATCACACCTCCCATTACCTGTGTTTTTGGACCTCCATTATGTGATCCAAACTGTCTTCTAACAACACTATATCTTGTAGCAATGTAAACTGCTCGAGACAAAGCAACCGATGCATCAACTACAATTTTTTGTCTCACATTCACCATAGTACCATAAACTAATTGTCTTAGAACATTTGAGTCTACATATTTTCCTTCTCTGCTAACCTATGAAACCCTGGTATATTAAAAGAACAGAGCAGTCACCCCATGAATCTATTGGCAAAAGGGCAATGCTAGAAACACTCCCTTTGACACATTCACTTCAACACATTCTTTATCTTCATTATGGGATAAATTTCATGTGAGTCACACCAAAAGCCTAGGCGCACTCTCTTTAGTGGGGCTAAAATGAAATTCACCCAATTAATGCAGTGCTGGAAAAAAGTGTGTCAAAGGGTTAGTTGCTAGTATTTTCCATTGGGAAAAACTAACAAGCTCATTGCGACATTTAAAAAATTATTATAAAAAGTCATGATAATATATGCTCATTTTCTCACAGATCTTCCTTTTTCCCTCACCCTCAACAAGTACTGATGAGTTCAACACAGGATGGGCACAACCCTTTATTCATGTTTCTATTTTGTTAATGGCAATTAGCTATTCTTAACCATCTTTTCTATCTAGTTACATATGTAAACAATCTAAAAGGAAACATTTAACAGGAAATATGGCAAACAATAAAATCCGTTATGCTGAGGCTAGAGAAGGGAAAATATGTAAAATAGAAATACCTCATTAACATTTGATTCCTTGGAATTCGTACTTGGTCAAATCTTATAACTTCATTGTCCATGGTGTTATATGTTGCATTTCCAAATTTCATCCCAATATCACCAATAGTTATGCCTGGAAGATGCAAGTGATCATCCAAGCTCCGCAGTTGGACGATGAAACCTTCAAATTGTACAAATACTTAGTTAATTTGCCTCTCAGTCATAGTACCATTGCTACTCCTACAAGCATGCTTGGCCAATGCACAAGCTCCATTAGTCAAGCCATTTTCCTTGGCAGCACAACATTCAACATGCCAATCATGACAAGGAACAGAATTGCACCTGAAATAGCAACACACAAGATCCACACAAAAAGGACTATGTTCATTAGGTCCCTAAACCATTTTACACACATCTTCTTGAGTGAACCCCAGTCAAGTTAGTTTCTTAGCAAACATGCCACTGAAGCATTCTATTGAGATTAAAAAACTAAATATACTTTCTTAGTAAGTGTTCTTAAGATACTAGTAAAAGAATTTAAAATAACTAGTTTTTATATAACAATATTGAAATGTAAAGTGATTTTCTAATATTATTAGTTAATCATGTGATTTCAATTGAGATTTAACACATGCAATACAATCTATATAGAATTAGCTACAATGATCTATTTGGTGCACAAAATCAACATTTGGCATATAATAAATATAGTATCACTATCAACTATCAAATCAAATCCATGCCATCCTTACCCACGTGCAACCAGCTTTTGAACAACATCAAACCCCGTGGATTGACGGAAATGGCAATTAAAGGGAATGAATGTCATCCAATTGCTATTAATACAAGATTTTGTACCTTCTATAAATTAAAAAAAAAATCTTATATTGAAACAGCATGACCAACTTGGATTGATGGCAGTACGAGAGAGTGAGGGACCTAATTGCGTTAAGTTGAAAACTGTTAAAAGCTTATATAATACTGAGTAAGAGAACCATAAGCATAAAAAGAATGAAACCTTTTTAATACATAAAACTAGTTTTATGCAAGACATCACTAGTGATGTGATCAAAATGAAAGGAGAATCAACAGAAACAGGACAACACAGTACACACACACGCAAAAAAAAAACCATCATGTAATTGGTAAATCACTAGAATCCAACAATATCAAAATTAAAGGATTTAATCACATTGATCAGAGCAAGTTACCAATGATATGAACAAAAACTAATGTTGCAATGGAGCACCCAGGTCTGGACATAAACAAAAGACAATGATGGACTTCATCTGATAGTGGATTTTAAATCGGTTTTAGGGGCTTCATCTATTGCTTAGACTAGACCAATTTCTTTTACTGGACTTCATTCACTCAAAAAATCCATGAAAACTAATAGATAAAGGAAAATTGAAAAGCCATGAATTCGAGAACTTTCTAAAATCTAATAAAATTAATCACAACTGACACCAATCTATTACATGCAGTAACAGAAACTGTGACCAACATGTAGCCAAATGAACATTGTTTTTGTGCCCACATGCATCAGAAGATGAATTGCTTCTCTTAAGCATAAGCCCATTACTCCATCACCAGCATTTATGCAACATAATAAATGCAATTAAGCAACAACAGCCATTCAAACAATGCATGGCTGCAATGCATGCTTTCAAATACATTCCAGGAGGGAGAAACTTTTGAAACCCATGACCTGAGGTTCCAGTGCCTGGCCCAATTGCCAGAAAGATCATTTGATGGTGAGTTCCCAAAAGCTATAACGTTGTTAAACAACACAACTAACTATATGAAACTCAATAACCTAAGACAACTAAGTTGGCTCTCTAAAAAAAATATACACATCGAGTAGTATACTCTTATACACATTTTGACAATAAATATGACATAGATGAAGAATCTAAAAGTAGTTTCAAGGGAGTTGAGCAATCTATAATAGAGGACTTTATGCTGAAAGCTAAAGGAATTTTAGTTATTTAATAAGTGCCTTTCAAGTAAATAGCCTTTCTGCATTTGCATCATATCCAATGCTTTGTTAAAGGGCAATACTATATATATATATATGTATGTATGTATCACATTGCAGGAATTTAAGAATATCGAGGTAGAAGGTTGATTCTTTAGACAAGATACAACAGAAAAGAAATCATTATATACATAATCCTTGTTCACGATGGATGTAGAAGGTCAATAAGAAACAAAATGTAGGGTAGCTAAATAACTTCACCACCAAAATTATTACTTTTGTATAATTTGGTGCAGCAGCTAAAATGAATAGAACTTGAATATAAAAGAATGCCTGCTTTCTCTATCCTGTTCCCTTGATTCCCTCACCTTTCCTATGTCTTTGTAATCCTTATCTCAACTTCTCTCTCTATCTCTATACTCCCCATCATGACTTGTCTCTCTGTCTTTGTCATCCATATCAGTTCGATGCCTATCAAATCTACTTTTGCTTCACTGTTGCAGCTCAACCTCGCTCCCACAGTCCCTTCTGTCCCTTTCTTGGTCACGACCACGGTCTCTGTCTATCTCCCTATCTCTATTCAATACATGCTAAACGCGACATAATACCATGGAACACGATTTGCTTTATAAGGCCTCATCAGATAAACAACAATAAAGAAAAACACCCAACAATAGCTATATGTCATCACCAGATAACCAAACCAAAAGGGAATCTCATCAGACCGATGAGACGCGAACAGTTGAAGCCCAGGTCGCGAGACTAAAGGGTACGAGAGTGATGAGGGCAGCATGCAAGAGTCGCCCGAGGGAGCAGCAGTGACTATCAGGAACATGAAGGCTAGGGCGCGACACAGAGAAAATGTTGAGTTTCAACCTAAAATTGATTTTGATTTATATACATTAAGTTAAAGACGGGTTACATGGAAAACTGTCTTTGTAAGCGTTAAATCAACTACGGGTTTTCCAAACCCAACTTCATTGAAAACTACAAAATTTCAAAAATGCAACTTCTATATTTTCCTGTAAGACCTTCAAAGACAGTCCTAAAAATAATCGTCATCGTAGACCTCATTCGAAGACATTTTTCCAACAACCGTCTTTTTTTTGCTTCTCTTATTTACGAGATTGCCACCACGTGCAAAACAATGACGGTTTTGTGAGGACCGTTGTCGTATAGGTGTGTCATGAAAAAGCTATTGTGTAGTAGTGTTGCTTGCATTTGCTGAATACGTTGTTTACTTTGTAGTAAAGGTATTGTTAGATTATGTTCTTTAGGCTCTTGATTCGATTATCATTTGTGAAATTGATGATTGTTATTCAATTTTACAGGTCCGGGAAAACCAAGGTTCCAAAGTAAATATTATTTGTAACAGATCATAGCCAATTGGAATTGTAAATTTTTGGAGCAATTAGCTTATTTCAGGTGTGATGATGTTGGGTTCCATGTGTTGTCACTGTAAGAATGGTTCCATATTTTGTTTTACAACCACACCTGGAAGGTTATACATGTAATTGTCACCACCTATATACCTAGTGTATTTTTTTGAGTTTTTGAAGTTGCCCCGTTACATTTTGTAGCATAATTTTTGGAGTATTAATTTTATATCATGTCCTTTGTTTTTGCCTCACAATAAAAGAAGTATATAAACAATATCGTTGACTCTTGGTCAGATGGAAGGATATGTTTGATTGTGTTTTAACTTGTTTTTCAAAATTATTTTATAAAATATTTTTCAAAATTTTTTAACATTAAGAGAAAATTTGTCAACATGATTCTGAAAATAGTTTTTAAAGGAAAGAGACATAATCATGTTTGAGTGGGGAATTGTGAAATTAATTTTGTAGATGATATATGTTATGTTCGATTTATGTTTAAATATTTATATTCTAAAACTAAATTTGAGGTAGAACTTATGCTGTGTTTAGAGAAACTTTTCCATAAGCATATTAAGTCGAATAAATTGAATTTTTTTTAGTTAAATTTAACTTTAAGACTTATTTGATCTTTTAAATTGTTAAAATGTTCGAATTTTAGTGTTTATAAGCTTTGGAAAAAATCAGATGAAAGGTTTTATAAATTTATTTGCATAAATCATTTTTAATTCGTGGAAAAAAATCAATTTATTTTACATTAATTTTTGAATAAATTACAATGACATTCTATCGGATATCAACTTATTACATGGACACCTATTTTGTAAAATTGCATTTCTTTTGTACCCTCTCTTTGTATGCTGATGTTTAATTTTAAGTGAAAAGTCAAAATTAACCTTCTCACTTAACCCACATTTAGTGCACCTTTTGTTTATTGTTTCTGAAGTTAGAAAAGAGAAAATGCACTCTGCTAGGGTTCAACGGCGAGGGGGAGCACGCCGATCATGTTTTGGCTCTGCTTTTGTAACATTCATATGGTACCTCTGGTACCGTTCTCATTAATATACATGTTTTTGCTGATGATGTTGTTGCTTATCTTTTTGTTTTCTTATGTTTGATTTTGTTGTAAATATACTACGCTCTTATTACCAAATTTTTGCCAAGTTCGAACCCAAAAGCTAAATGTCAAATGTGCTTGATGAATTATATGTGAGAATATCAATGTGAAGACTTAAGACTTAAGAGTTTTGTTATTGTTGACAATTCAGAGGAAAGATGAATGGAGAATGTTATTAGGAAATAAACAAGGAATTAGTGTAGATTGTGAAAAAAAGTCCACCAAACTAGTGTATGTAAGAAAAATTCCACTTTTTTCAATTTCATTTTTTTTCTCTCCTTCTTAAACTCTACTCGTTTTTCCCCCTCCTCCTTCCCTCTCCTCTCTACAATACTCCAGAACATCTCCTCTTCTTTTTATTTTTTTTCTCCTCCCTCATCTCCTTCCAGAACCATCTCCTCTCTTCACTCTCATATTTCCCTCCTTCGCCTCCATCCTCCTTCGGCTTCCTAACCCATTCGTGCGTCCCCCTCCCCCCCTTCCCTTCCCCTTCTCCTTCTCCTCTGCGTGAACCCCTGACCTTCTCTTCCCCCTCTACCGCGTGAACCCCACCTCCCCTTCCCCCTCGGCTAGATGACCCCTCTTGCCCCCTAGTATGTTTTATTTTTCACCTTTTCTTTTTCATTTGGTTTGTTGGATCACTTGACTGTTGCTCTGCGTGCATTTTGTTTGCTGTTGACGAATAAACTTTTGTTTTTTTGAAAGATATGCAGATCTTCACGGTATAAGTTTACATAACAATTATCCTAGTTGGTATCCTTGTTTCCCATCAAAAAGCTCTAGTCTCAATTCACCAAGAATAGAGACAGACGGATATCCTAGTTTCCCAGCTAGAAGTCGCACGTCTCAATTTATCAAGAACAGAGACAAAACTAGTATCCTAGTTGCGACCTTTTCCAAAGTCGAGAAGAAGAATATAATAAAATAGTTACCTTTACGCTTTTATTCTTTAAGCAAATAGGTACTTTTAATTCCTGATTGAGTGTTGAAGAATGAAACTTGCCAAACGCTTCTATATGGTCTCACAACAATTCTCTCAATGATACAAACATAAACCCTCTAAAACTCTAATATTATTTGGAATGGAATGCATACATGAATACCAAAATATGTTTCTATTTATACTAATTTAAAGATATGATTTTAACCAATTTTTGAATGCAATCCTAAATATATTCTATCATATTATCCAATGTAATCTTAAAGATATTCTATTATATTATGCAATGCAATCTTAAAAATATTTTATCGTATTTTTAATGCAATATTAAAAATATCCTATCTTATTTTTGAATGCAATCTTAAACATTTACAATACCATACCTTTTCTTATTGTCAAATTATTTTTTTAATTTTTAATATATATATATATATATATATATATATAAATAATAAAATTTATACTATTATTACGGGTTCACGGATCGGGCCATCGGATCAACGGATATGTAAATCTAAACTCATGACCCAACTCGTACATGAACGGTTTTGACCCAAATATATAATGATTCAACCCAAACTGTTCGGATCGATTTGGGTTCACGGGTGACCCGTACCCGTGAACACCCCTATTCTCTTAGTATGATTTTTTTTTTTTTTTACTTTGTTCTTTTTCAAAGACCTAAAAGTAAAAAGTGCCATTCCCATAAGTTTCTAATGCATTCCAATAATTTCCTCCCACCAAATCGTTACTAAGATGTGTTGAGTGATGAAAACTGTGCAGAAATTGTATTCCCAGAATATCAAGCTCTACGAGCATTAGCTTTATATAATTTGGCCACCATGATGTGATGAAACTATAGTCTAAATACACAACGAACCATGTTTTCCACGTCTGCAAGCAATATGCATTCCAGTCAGATAGCATCCTTCTACTTTCTGCTATCTCTCCTTTGCCAAGATTTAATATCTTGATCTTACTTGTAATAAACCAAATAAATAAAATAAGTAACGTGGCATGTAAATCGGAAGAACAGATTCCCAGTTAGCAAAAGAAATGGGAGACAATATGTCATGTCTGTTTCTACTTTCTTTTCTAATTTGCTTACAAGTTACAACCACTAGTGAAATTCTGCTACAAACACATATTCACTAGGATAAGAAGCTAATGGTAGCTAATGGTTCAAAATGCAGAAGATAAGAAGCTAATTCTGATGTCAATTGATGTTAGATAAATAACACGTGATCTAATTTATTAGCATTCATTGTACTGATCCCAGGTGCTGAAAATTCTAGCAAAGGGAATGTGAAAGGAATCAACGTGTAAAATATGGCAATTTGACCGAAAAAAATATTGATGTGATAAATCTGACATGTTATTCCCTATTTACCTAGTCTGAGGTGAACCAATGACTATGAACGAATATCTCATCTTTGAAGTTGGTCTGGCAAGATTACATGTAAATTTCCACCGTGAGAAATTAAAAACTAGCAAATAATAAGCTCTGGAATATTGAATGGAGAGTGTTGATCTGATGAGGAATATTTCATCATGCATGTTTGTTCCCCTGCTCTAGGAGGCTATTGAATTACTCTATAAATTGGAGAAGTCAGAAGACATCACACCATTCTTATAAAACATAAGTCAAAATTTAAAAAAGAAAATTCATGATGTTGACACATTGCCATGAATTGTGCAAGCCAGTTTCCATCATGATTCTAGTTAACTTGACTCTAGCTTTTGTCAATTTACTTCTGAAGAAGGTTCTTAATGAAGGAATGGACTACATGTCCATTATAACATATCGACAGGCAATTTCATTTATCTTCATGGCACCTATTGCTTGCATCTATGACAGGCAAGAACCAATTTCATTTATTATAACATTGTTTGGTCTATATAGCCAACCATTCTTGCCCTCGTTTTGTTATCATGTATATAAGTCCTTTGGTGACACGAATTTTCTTCAAGGACTTTTCAAATTTTACAAATGACAGGACAAAGCAGTTTTCTACTTTTTACAGGAAACACAAACTGGAGGTTCACATAATATCTCTCCTTTTCCTCAGTGCTCTACTCGGGTAAGTAATATTGTAACCAATACGCTTCTGGTTTTGTATTGATGTTGTTTATAATTGTAATATAATAATTAGTGGTCAGTGGCTAGCAAAGACAGAATATCACAGTTTATGATTTTAATATTTTATTGATTTTTTTCAGAGTAACAATTCCTCAATACTTGTTTCTTCTTGGACTTGATTATACGTCTGCCACCTTCTCATGTGCGTTCCTCAACATGGTGCCTGTATTTACGTTCATTATGGCAGTGCTATTTGGGTAAGTTAAACAAAAGGATATTAAATTGATTGTGGCATACAAGAACAACAATTTTGATCCTTTGGGTTGAAATTTTACTAGGATAGAGAAGGTGAACGTGCAAAGCAAGAGTGGTAAAGCCAAAGTCGTGGGCACTTTTGTGTGCATTGGTGGAGCTTTGTTATTGGTCCTTTATAAAGGAGTGCCCCTTATCAACCCACAATCTCAACATATAGCAAACAAAATTACAAGCACGCCAGCAACTGCCAAGTTAGAGAAATGGATTATAGGTTCCATACTTCTGACTCTAGGTTGCCTCCTGTGGTCTTCATGGTTCATTATACAAGCAAAGATTAGCAAAAAGTACCCATGTCAATACTCTAGCACAGCTATTATGTCACTTTTTGCTGCCATTCAATCAGCAATATTAAGTTTGGTCTTCAAGAGAAATAATGCTTCGTGGATTCTCAAAGGAAAGCTTGAAATAATTAGTGTTGCATATGCTGTAAGTATATTATACATCATTTTAAATTATTTTGAAAGTCTGTTTCTTTGCAAATTCTAATGCAAATCTAAATATCGATTTGCATTTCAAGTAGAAGATTAAAAAACCCTGAGTACCTGTTCAAGCCTTAACATTCAAATTTGTTGCTTATGTGAGCCTAGGGATTGATAGGGTCCGGCTTGTGCTATGTGGCAATGTCATGGTGTGTCAAACAAAGGGGTCCAGTTTTTACCGCATCTTTTACCCCCCTTATGCAGATATTTGTGGCCATGCTTGATTTCTCTGTACTAAAGGAGGAAATTTACCTGGGAAGGTTGGTTTCTGTAATGACTTTCTAGATTCCACCATTTCTACTTTCCATCGCATCTAATGTATCTCTATCTGCAATAAGCAGTGTTGCAGGATCTGCCTTGGTTATTGCTGGCATGTATATTCTTCTGTGGGGGAAAAGCAAAGAGGAAAGGCAACATGTTCTGAAGGATACGCAAACAAATCGGGATGTTGAATGTCAATAGCAGTGCCACCAGTGGTAATGAATAACTTTGATCCAAATGTGTCCTCTAATCTTTGCGGGATACAAGTTCTCTAAATAACAATAAAGAATTAAAATGCTGTTATAGGAACCAAAAGCAGTTAAGACTTCTATACAAAACAGAAGATAAAAAAGTTTAACTTGAGGATAAATATTTTGTCAATTATCCAAGACAAAAGTAAACATCAACCACTGCATGCTTAATCTTGAAGTTTTATCTTAACTATATGGATTTGTACACGCGAAGCACAAGAGTTCCAACTTCATATGGCGAGATGGAACAGCATCTACTAGTCAAAATCTGGAATATTAAATTAAAGAAGTCACATTTACACCATCTTAAAATAAAGGGGAAAAAATAATCTGTTTCACAGAATAACGGTGAAACTGAGAAGAAAACAATTTCACTTTCAATCAATCACCATCACATAATCTAGAAAAAAAAAATTAATAAGCAAAAAACCTTGTTGCTACCTTGTACAAACGAAATATTAACAAGCAAAAATCTGAACCAGGAACATCAAGTTCATTTCAGACAACAAGAATACTTATACAATTTGCTGCAATTACTGCATCCAATTCCAATAATATCAATTTAACTCACGTAAAAGTGTCACTTAACATTTTAATTTTACCTGAGGATATATCTGCAGTAGTAACGAACATACGAATACTGAAATACATTACATAAAAGAAGCAATACATCTAACTCGGGTGTGCAATTTTTTTCCCATTCATTAACTGATAGTTACAGTTCAAAATTTACATTCAGCGAGTCGTAACCTACATTTTCCATGAATTCTTTTCTTTCTTTGATAAAAAAAAATTATGGCTGGAGAATGATGCCTCAATTTTAAAGCAGGAAAAATCTCTGAACTCCAAAAACACTTATAAAGGACATAATGTGAAGTGAAGACATTATGCTATAAACCCATAAACCAAAAAGACTTCTGATTCTTATAAATAATATTGAGCTCTAGATTATTTGCGATAATTCTTCCAAAACTTAAATTGCTACAAACTTTTAACACCATCTATTCAAAAGATAAGCAAGTCAACTTAAATTGCATTTCCTTAAACAATTTAAATGAAGTACCATACTCTCAAACAAGTATGTGACCTCATCAGGACAGATACCAACTATTTGCATTTCCTTAAACAATTTAAATGATTCTTCAACCAATCCATGTGTTGCAAGACCTCCAATCACTGCATTCCAAATCAACACATCAGTTTGACTCTTAGAGACACAGTGGAATATAAGCAAAGCCTCCTCTATTGCCCCACATTTGGCATACATGTCCACAAGAGAAGTCTGCAAGACCAATGTCAGTGGCAACCCATTGTCAACTATGTATTTGTGTATCATTCTCCCCTTTTCTAAAGCACCCAGGTGTGCACAGGCACTTGAGACACTCACCATGGTTACTTCATTGGCTTTGGGCCCAACAGCCTGCATCTTTTCAAAGACAGTCATAGCTTCCCTGTATTCCCCAACCTTAACATAACCATCAAGCAAAGAGCTCCATGACCGAACATCCTTCTCTAACATGGACTCAAAAACTTTCTGAGCCATAACCATTTATCCACACTTAGCATAGCCATCCAACATGGAATTCCATGAAACCACATTTTTTTGCTGTATACTATCAAAATACCTGTTGAGCCCACATAATATTTCCGCAAGCAGCATACATGTGAATCAAAGAATTCTGGATAAATCTATCAGATTCATGCCCAGTTTTTATAATGTGGGCATGCACAGATACACCAGTTTCCTGGTTTAAAAGACGTGCTGATGCCTTCACAAGAAATGGGTATGTAAGATAATCTGGTGCAACCCCAAGTTGCAGCATCTTTAGAAAAATGGATATGGATTGGATTGGATTTTTGCTATTTGAGTATCCTCTTATGATTGTATTCCATCTAAAAAGTGCTGGACTGGAAAGCTGGGAGAATACCCTGTAGGAATAGTTAATGTCGCCTGAATTTGACAGAGCAGAAAAACAAAGAATTTTGGATATAAATGGGTCATCTTGAGATAAGCCAAAGGAGATCACAACAGCATGAAGTTGCTTCAGTTCGAGCATTGATTTGCTTTTATCAAGGAGGCTGAGAAGATTATGGTTTATATTTGTAATTTTACGCGACAATGACACACCAAGCATTTAGAAATATATGTTGTAACACCTGCAGGTCTAATGCTTCAAGTGTTATGTATCATCCAAGCAAGGGTGAGCCCAGGCAACACTGTTAAGAGACATAGAATACAATGGTCAGGGATCAATATGTAACACCCCGTATGCATCCGGTGTATTAACAATTACTTAATCAGATAAGCGTCGTAATTAACTTTAATTAAAACCCGCGAAAGCGATTATAAAACCGTATTTCTTGATTCATTATGTAAAGTACATAAGACCACAAAGCATAACTAGCCCCTTTCGATCCAGATAACAAAAGAAAGGCAGATCACAACAATATCCAACAGATATAGCAGGAGGAATAAAACTACATAACTTAACCAATCATGTACATATATAGATTATCAAGACACTCACAGTGTCTATACAAAAGAATAAGCACCAAGTGCCCTGATCTCAAAGATCACTTCTTCACACGATGGCATACAATTCATATAAAGTCCATATACATAACAACACCAAAACATGTGTGCACACACACACACATCTTCCTTCACAGGGGTACAAAATACATCAAAACAAAACAAAGGAGCATTCATGCTCTCAAGTGCTGCCAAGCAGCTGCACAGGAACTGTCTCTACTGGGACCTCCCACCCTGAGACCAATCATCTCTTCCAGATGAATCACTTGCAAAACATAATCCCCACTCGGGGTGAGATACATATCTCAGTAAACTCAGGGCCCTTGGAGGCTTCTCCTCCTCCCTGGCTCACTTCCATGACACACATCATCAAAGGTATCACCATCACTGGCCTCCCAGCCCTCATAACAATACATAGCCATCATCTAGCTCTAATGTATATCCGCGGTACTACGCCCGCCACAAGATGCATCATCATTAGCATCTGGGACTCTCAGTCCCCAGTGTGAAACCGGAACTCACACCTGTGTCATCCCATCGGGAGCTACCCCTTTACACATGGATGCACGTATATGGCACCTCCGAGAATAGGCTTCAACTGCGACGGGACCACCTATCTCTTGGTCTTAAGGGATCATCATCACCCTTTACGTGAGCAAACCAAACTAGGATGTGCGCTCTACTCCTAGGGAGGTCCATATCTATCTAACTGGTCAAAAGATCTATTCAACAGGTAATCATTCACACAAGACATAGAATCATGCATACATATCATGAGGAAAGTAACAACCAATTCAATGCACATGCATCATGAATGCAACCATCACTCCCACGGAGTATGGTGGAACACAGGCAGT
Organism: Glycine tomentella; assembly: GCA_007407185.1. Taxonomy (NCBI): domain Eukaryota; kingdom Viridiplantae; phylum Streptophyta; class Magnoliopsida; order Fabales; family Fabaceae; genus Glycine; species Glycine tomentella. The sequence continues at coordinate 216,515 of PYAF01002704.1, read as the reverse complement.
GGGAAACATTCCCAAGAGCGAAGAACTTACCTAGCAAAGCCGTGCTCTGCAGTTCAACCCCAGAACGGTGGTCTATGCCACTGACACCCTCAGTGTCACACCCTATACAAGGCATATAAGTACAATCAATCACCAATCCAATCATACAAGGCATAAGCACATATCAACGGTCTTCAACCGTCACAAAGAAAGGAACATCCTTCCTTTCCATAAAAGCTCTCAGTCATCTATCTTAAGGTTATCAAAACTACCCAATTCATAGACAACTCACAGACCCTCAGCGGTCTATCTCGGCCTAACCAAGGCACTAGAGTCTCCCAAAGACTCGGTATAAACCAAAACAAAAAGCTCAAAGCTCTATACAGGCCAATCCTCAAGAATTAATAACATGGCTTGAACGGTTTCTTCCGTACAATATCACCGTTCATAAAGCCTCTCAAGCACATAGATAGTAAGTATCAAGGCTCATGCATGTTCTACAATCATCAATTAACCAACAAACTACCTACACACGCATTTCTCAGAGCCAAGAACCAAAGCCCATGAAACTAACATTTCAAAGCTAATCCTTAATCACAACAACCTCCTAAACATACTTTTCTACAGGACACAAGCCTAATTCCAGCTCTAGCTCAAAAGGGTTACTATTCACCTCAAGCACAAACTCACAAATCAATCGGTAAAACTTGAGTTTCTTACCTCTAAATGGTCAAGGAATGTTGGAAGATCGCTTCTCCAAGCCTTAGAGTCCTTGAATCGTCTTCTTTCTTCTCAAAACTCAAGCTTTGCAAAGCTCCCTAAAGAAAGGGATCTCTCCGATTAATGGTTTTTAGGGAAAAGTGATGAAGGATTCTAGCTCATAAGGGGATTCCCTACAAGTTTCATGTTTGAAGGGAAGTGTTTTGGTCAAAGGTTGAAGGTTTATGAAGTTCCAAAGCTCATCAACGGCAGCCAAGGTCCAGAGGAAGAAGAAAGGGTTTTTGCCTTCAAAAACGCGAAAATGACCCTTTTATACATGGTCTACCCGAGCTCCCGCGCTAATCACGCCATCCTGGCGCGGATCCCATATCAACAGGCCTTATGGCACTTATGGCGCTGATCGCACCAACTTCACAAATCAGTGGCGCTACTCGCACCAGTTAGCCGCATGAAAAGGCCTTTGGGGCGTCTCTCGCGCTATCAGCGCCATATCCGGTGCTACTGGCGCCACCAGTTCGAACCTGGGGCCCTATTTTAAACCCTAGCGCTAACCACGCGGCACTTCGCGCTAGCCGCGCCAGATCCTAGGTCATTATACAATAGGTCCTCTAGCTCTGAATTGAATTTAAAAAGTGAGTCATTAATGAAATAGAGCCAACAACGTAAATGGGAAGTCAAATTAAGACCTAATGGAAGCCCTCAGGCCAAAGCAAAACTAAACAAAAAGGTGAAGTAGATTATTTGAACAAATGAAGAAATAAGGGAACCTGTCTTCTTTTATTGTTCATTTTAAGTTATTAAATTCAGAAAACCTTGCAACAGCCCACAATTTCATATCACTTTCAATTAGTAAAAATGCAGCATAATAAGATTTTAGTATTGATGAATCAAGACCCAAAAGTAAAAAGTTAAAACCAGGGTCAGGCAAAATATCTATTATAAATTTGAACTGAATCAAACAACCCGGCATGACCCATGGATTATGAGAATGCATGGTTACTCTCATAAAGGTTTAATTCCCAATTAATCACGGGGAAAAGTTCAAATCCCTGCCCAAAATTTGAAGAATAAGCCGATCTCATATTTCTTAACTTCAAAGTCCTTCCACCAATAATTTAGTCACCACTAAAAAATAGGTTCTCACAGCATGATTTGAGACTGAGCCATCACAATTAAGATTAGGAACCAAGAATTAAACAGGAAAACAAGGGTTACACACTATTTAGACATTTAATCAAACACAAATACACAATAATATGCTTCAAGCATCAACCTCGAATCACAGTGCAAGATAATAAAAAGTGACTTTCTGTAATTGAAACCCAGTCACATAAATTCTTTTACTGATTCTAATCTCTTGACTAAACAGATGGATTCTATCAAATTCAACATGTATAAGTCAAAACAAAATATATGGCAGAAAAATAAAATTTATAAGGCCTTCTTTTGTTTTTCTAGAAAACTCAACTTGAGAACATAGCAATAGTATTCCCCTCTGTAGCTTGTTATGTTATATTCTGTGAGAGTTGAAAAGGTTCAGCATAGCAGTGCATAATATGAATTTTCTCAAGCAGTCCAATTTGTACAGATGATTTATTCAAGTAGTTGATCATGCAATAAAGTTTCATTCAGTCATTTTATCAAGCAGTTTGCAATCAGTAACCCTGTCTGTGATTCCCGAAAATAGCTCTAACAGCTTTGAAACCAAGTTAGTTCAAACATAAAAGCAACACTGAAAAATTGTAGTATAAAATGAAGCATACAATACAACAACAACAACAACCAAGGTTGTCAAAATCGAGTGAGTCTACGTAAACTCGTGGGAGCTCCGTAGACTCGACTTGTAAAATCATAAGAGTCTACTTCAAACAAAAAAATAATAGTAAATTGCCAATAATAAATATGAAACATAAATTCATACAATCATACAGTAAGTTCTTAGTCCACAGTTCACATCTAATCAAACATAAATACATACACTACTAAACATAAGTTCTTAAAATAAAAGCAGTTAAAAAACATAGAAATAGTTCAAATGTCCATTAATCCTACAAGTATATGGTTTGATAACTTCTTCACCTTGAGCATCTTTACCCCTGTTTGAGAAGTTGTTTATTCAAAATATGACAAAAAAACATTGATAAAGAAACTAAAAAATGGAAACAATTCCTGTTATACTCATTAGTTATCACTATAGTTGAGCAATCACAATACCTATTCTCAGCCAGCATTAAGAGAACAAATTTTGCAGATACTAAACTAAACACAAAATGAACTGATTACAGTGACAAGGAAAACAGAAACAAGAAAAAAATCAGTCAACGGGAACCTGCAGCTTATGTGTTGCCCAATTGGAAGGCCCAAAACAGATGTAGGAGTTGGAAGTGCAAATGAGAACTTTGCAACATTATGGCTCAGCTGTGCACGCTTAACAAGTTTGAACACCTTAAAGTTCAATGGGTCCAAGCAACCTATATAAGCACACAGAAGATATGAATGAACACTTGAAGTAGAAACAATAACCAAATTTAACAAGAATGAACACCCAAGGTTGAGTGCTCAGTGCATTGAGTTTTACAATATCTTAGGCTGCCATCAAGCTTCACTATACCTTATTTCATAATCATAGATGTAATTAAGGTCTTTCACTCTCTAATCTAAACAAGATTCCATGTAATGCGAAAATCTATGGTAAAAACTAATGCACTTTGTGAAGAGGAAAAAGACAATTATTTTAGTATTACCACTAGAAGTAGCTCGTAAATGATCCAGAAAATACCACTGCCAACTCAACAACACACACACAGTAATTAATGGACTCTAAGCCCTGACCATATAATTCTGCTGAACATTCCCTAAGACATTCAAAGGAAACACAAAATCCAACCAAACAGAACTGCACTATTGGAACAGAAATATAGAATCAAGACAAGAGCAACCAGCATGTAATAAACCTAAACAACTAGGCAGAGCAAGGTTGTTTATAACAAGAAACTGAAGTTTGCAGATGATTCCAAAATGTTAATATCCAAGAATTTCTCAACAACAAAGTGCATTAACAGAAACTAGGCCCAGGAATAGTTCACATCAGATTCATTCCAATGAAAATCAAACAGAACTTGCTACGCAAATGCAATGAAATGAGCACTCTCCAGGCAGTAATACACAAACTGAAGCAGAGCACATAGGCACACTATTGAACTTTCTTAACATATAAGGACTGCCCTTCATGTCATTACCAATGTTAAATTTTATGAACAAAACTGAGATTAAATAAAAATAAATAAAAAACCTCTTTTTGAAAAAATAAAACTACCTCGTTTACATCGTTTCTCATAAAGGAAAAAAAAAGCATGTGGGATCTTCTCTTACATGTAGAACTACGATAAAGAAGACCCTTATGCATAAATCAAAGTAAAAGCATGGAATTTCAAATGGACATAACATAAAGTTGGAAAAGGTCAAACCTTTGCGCTTCTTAGATGAATAGAGATAGACAGCACCAAGCCCAACGGCGACAACGGCCACGGCCACACCCACAAGTATCTGATTTTCTGGTGCTTGCAAGAAATCCATTATTTGAATGAGGGGTGTGTGAAAGGGAAAATGGGCACGATGACCACGCACTGGCGACGAACGACCGACGTCGATGACGGAGCGGCGAGGGACTCTGCGACGACTGTGACGATTGAGCGACTGAGCGAAGGCACACATGCACGAAACGGTGAGGAAGGAGAGCAAAGGCAACACACAAAAAAAATGAATCTGGAAACCCTACAAGCGCGCTGAAAACGACACCGTTTCACATAAACCGGAATCGCCAAATCGCAACCAGACTCGAGATTCTACGCTGAGTCCACCGATTCTACTCGGAAAACGATTTTTCTTGCGGAGGCTCAGTAGAATCATACAATCGGATGATTCTACGATTTAAATCTCAATTTTGATAACCATGCTAACAAGTTCCATGCCATTTACATCTTTTAAATCAATAACATCATCACAAGTACCTTCCAAGCGAAGATATATATATATAGAGAGAGAGAGAGAGACAGACAGACAGACAGACAGACAGAGAGAGAGAGGGAGAGAGACAGAGAGAGAGAGGGGGAGAGAGAGAGAACTAATTAAATAAACTGAGCTGTCAATATTAGTCGAAGAGAAATTCCTTACAAGTGCTTTAGATTAGTCCGTGTCACCACACCTGAATCTTCATGTCCAGCAGGTTTTATGTGAGCCTTGCAGCAAAAAACAATTTTATGATTAACAAAAGAATCCAAAAAAATAATTGTATTTTGTTAGGATCCAATTGCAAGGTATGGGACTTTAGTTCCACACTGGAAGCATGGGATTCTACATTCTAGTGTGGGGTTTGTAAGGTTTTGGGCTCTCCAACTACAACAGCTAGCTTTTATAGTGTGGTTCTCCCAAAGTTCTTATCATTTATTGTCTAGGAAAAAGAATCCTAAGTCTACTTCAAATACAGCAGTACATAAGGACCATGAAGAAATACCATTAATCTGAGATACAAGAGGAAATAATATCAAGCACATGCATAAAAAGGTACTCTGAAATACCTCCAGGGAAATATCATAGATTCTGGATACTTTTTCAGTTAAGTATGGAAGTGGAGGAGGATCCTGCATTATATGGATAATGTAAATAACATGCTATGGTTAATTTGAACTTCAGACATGAACAACCAAATTATAAAGTTCCTACAATGTCAATCTCGAAAGAAAGAAACCAGTTACCTGTTTTGG
>PYAF01002704.1:184320-204338 GCA_007407185.1 Glycine tomentella | reverse complement strand
AAGGCTTCTTTGACTCTCCCATTTCGACAGAGTCCATCCATAAGGGTCGAGTAAGTAACTAAATTAGGGTAAGAAAACTCAGAGTTTCTCATTTCTTCTACAACCTCAAAAGCAGAATCAAGATCCCCATTTTTGCAATGGTACTTAACCAAGATATTAAACACACACACATTTGGCTTATGAGTTAAACCCCGTTTGGTGTGTAAAAGCAATTTTTGAGCCAAATCGACGCGATTCGAATCAAGCAAGAGGTTGAGACAAGTGCTGAGGGCTTTGGGGGAGGGTTTTTCCCTAACAATAGGCTGAATGGAGAAGAACGCGTGGAGAACTTTTTCGTGAAGGAAGGATTTGGAAAAATGTTTCATGAGGTTGACGAAAATACCCTCATGAAACTTGCAGGTTTCGTAGGTCATCTGATGGAGGACGCGGTCGACGGCATGGAACTTGTTGCAGCGAGCGAGCTTTTCGAGAATGGTGGCGTAGGTGGTGTTGTTGTGTTGAAACCCATTCTGTTCGGATACCATGTTGAATATCTGAAGGGCGTGCTGCGGATCTTTCTCGCGTTTGATTAAGTCGATGGCGGAGTCGTGAGAGATGTACATGCGTTTTCTCGTAGGTTCGGGGAGGGGGGAGGGGGGAGGGTCCGGTTTTGGTTCTGCGGGTTTTCTGAATTTGAGAGGGGATATCCATGGCAGCGAAGAGGATTTAGAGGAGCTATGTCTGCCATCAAATTTGATGATTCTGCACACGTTCCTCACATTCAAAAGTAGCATAAGGACCTATTCGTAGGAACAAATCAGAATGCTTGCCCGAGAGACTCAGAAGGAGCAGCCAAACTAAGGGTTCTTTCTTGCTCTTCTTCCCACTCGTCAACAACAACATCAAAGTAGACAGAGACGCAAAACCAACAATATAGTTAAGCCCAAGTGATTCATACCCGCAAAAAGAGATGTGTTGATGTTTGTGGAGCTTTCCTTGCACGCAACATGCCACGGTAATTTCCACTTGTGTAAGCGTTCTTTTTGCCTTTGTATTATATCTTAATCTTATATGCTGCACTTCACTTGTTTCGATGTTGCAATCCAATTTCATGCATTTCTTTCCTCACGTAGGGTACGTTCGTTGGACGAGAAATCTAACAGAAAAGAAGAAAAAATGAAAAATAAAAAGAAGTGAAATTCATATTTTTATATTTTATTTTAATTCAAAACTTATATTTCAATTATTTTTTTTTTCTTTTCACTCTAGTGTATAAATTACATCATACTTATATCAAATGTTTACTTCTTCCTTTTGGGTTAACTAATACTTTGATACTCAAAAGTGTAATTCATTTTTACTTACCTAATAGTAAAAATGGGCATCAGGAGTGTAAGTGATGCAAATTAGTAATTTGTTAGCGAAACTTGAACTAAGTTGTTTAAAGTTTCAACTAATAACCGTTATTATCTTTAAAAAATTATTAAAATTATATTACAACTCATAATTATTAGATTGAGTTATTTTCTCTAAAACCAAAATTAAACTATTGTATCTTGCAAGTGAACAAAAGTGGGAGTTTAAGATTTTTTTAACTCAGTCTCTCACGTAACACAAAATTAGATAACTACTATTTTTTAATATATATTTATTATGTGATCAAAATTAAGTTGGAATTAATAGGAATAGGAAGTCATGAACTCGTTATCCAACTTTAATTTAAGTGGGTATACTGGAAATATTATCCAACCACATAACCTATAAAATTGTAATTAGGTTGCATCAAGTTGGACGAGTTTGTGAATTGAATGCAACCCACTTATATTCCTAATTGATAATATATATGTTACTACATAAAAAGAGAAAATATATATGTGAGACAATTTATGTGACACTCTCATAGTGAATAACGATATCAAGAAGATGTAAATACCATTTTCGTTCTTAATAGTATTTTTTTTTTCATTTTCGTCCATGTAATTTTTTTCCACTCTAGTCATTCTAAAATATGTTTGTTTTATTTTTCGTTTTTAAAACATTTATAACATTTTTTTATTGTTTAAAGCACTATCTAAAGTATTTTAAAGACAAAAAATAAAATAGCACATATTTTGTAAGGACTAAACGAAAAAAATAAAATTGTAAGAACGAATATGAAAAAATGTTAAATTACAACAACAAAAACTATATTTATATATGTAAAAAAATTATAATAAAAAATAATATCAAGAATAAAAAAATATTTTTTATGAGCTGCTTAATTTTTCGAGTATATCAAATGTTGACTTAGAAGGAATGCAAAATAAACAAAAGAATACTCCTTCAGCATATATAAATCTTACCTTGTATAAAAAACATTACTTTAAATTAACTACTTCTTTATATTAAATAATCAAATAAATTATTCAGCTAAAAAAATATAAAACTATAAACTACTTAAAATGTATTGTAAAAAAAAGAAAATAAATATTAAATATTATTTTAACTAATGTTAACTAAAATTAACTTGTCATATATATAGCCAAAGTCATAGTCATAATTGAATGAGATTAACATAAGAACTAAATCAACTAATGTTTGCGTTCAATTTTTGGGAACAAAGCAAATAGAACATAAGAGGAACATAAACATGCAGTGAAGCATATCGAAAGAGTAATAGAGAATAGTTAGGTTACCCTATGGCTTCGTTCTTTGGTGCAGAGCCCGGAGGTAACGGAGGATGAGCTTATTTCTTCGGTGCAGAACTCGGAGGTTACGGGAGGATGAGCAGCAACAACAGCACAAAGCCCTAATCGATAATCGAAGTTGGGGGTTTATATAGTGGACAAAAACAGAAACACTACTGGTTCAGTTCAGCGCTACTGTGCCAATGTAATTTACGTGTATTAAATAAAAATTTATAATCCATTAATTTATATTTTTTATTTAAATCTAAGATTTATATATGTAAAAAAATATTTTTAAATCAAAATTAATTATTATGGAATTTATCAGGTAAACTTGTATGTATTAAATATATATTAAAATATTTAATATTATATATAATAATATTAATTATATTTTAATATAATTGATATATTACACCAGTTGATTAAAACAGGCAAAAAATTAAATTAAATACAATTCAAATAAATAATTAGGAAAATGGTGTAGTTTGGCAATTATTTAGGAAAATGGTGCAATGGGTCACGCCTATGTGGGGCGTGTTAAGACACGCCCAAATGGGACGTGTTTGGCCCAATGGTGACACGTGACAGCATAGGTAGGGGTGCAGGGTTTTCGCGGTTTTTTCGTAAATTACGGAAAGTCATAACTTTTGACTGGGATGTCCGATTGACGCGAAACCGGTGGCCACACGCTCGAAATTGAGAGGAGAAGGCCTGGACATCACTTGCCCAAAAATTTTTCCCAAACGAGGCCTCTAAGTACCTCAAAATTGCGATTTAAGCTTCGAAGACCCAAAAAAATTTTTGTTTTATGATATTTTATCTACTCAATCAGTGAATTGCAAGCTATTCTTTATTTATCTAATAACTTCTCTTAATTTCGAGCATTTTGACATAAAATACGTCTTTATCGGACATTGCTACGAGAATTACGACTGTTCAAAGTTATATGCAACCTCGATTTTACAGTATATGAATGTTGAATTTTTTTATAAAAATTGTAAAATTTTAGTCTGCGCCTAAACGACCATCTAGCTCTCAATTTGCTACCTTACTTCCTTACTCCTTTCTCCCTTGCCCACACGCCGAAACCCTCGAACTCGAACCCTTACTCTCTTGCCCACTGCGCCGCTAAGTGCCCACCGTGCCACCATGGCTCACTAGTCACTACGTCGAGTTCGAGGGGAGTTAAAATATCAGAAAAAAAGGAGAGAGAGGGGCCCTGATTTTCATGATTACCAGTAATGAATGGTGCTAGTGTGGTGTGGTGTGACGGGTGATTGAGAAAAGAGAGAAAGGTTTGATTTTGGGGGATTTGGAAGGACAGTAATAAGACCAATGTCCTCGCTAATCACAATTGTAACAAGTGCTTTGCTGCATTAGTTTCGCAAGTTCTAGAAAGCAGTTTGCGGGGATTAAAGGATTACTCTGAAGACTATGAGCATGAGATGATGAAGAAGGTGAATGGAAGAAAGACATATCAGACATTTCTTTCTTGCTCTGTTTTGCTTCTTTTGTCAGTGCAGAGTTAGAAGTGAAGAGAGTGATTGGTGTTGTGTATAGCATCAACCAATGCAATCACAAGCAAAATGAAGAAGAAGAATGAATCAAAACACTAGGGAAACTGGGGAAAGAATAAGCCCTACATCCTAAATCGTCAACCCTAAGCCATAAGCCCTAAACCATAAACCCTAAACCCTAAATCTGAAACCCTAAATCCGAAGCCCTAAATCCGATACCCAAAACCCAAAATCTGAAACCCTAAAACGTAAACCCTAAAAAGTGAAAACGTGGTCGCAAAAATAATTTAAAAAATTGAACAAAATTAGACTGTAATATCGAGGTTGCATATAACTTTGAACAGTCGTAATTCTCGTAGCAATGTCCGATGAAGACGTATTTTATGTCAAAACGCTCGAAATTAAGAGAAGTTATTAGATAAATGAAGAATAGCTTGCAATTCACTGATTGAGTAGATAAAATATCATAAAACAAAAAAAATTTTGGGTCTCTGAAGCTTAAATCGTAATTTTGAGGCACTTAGAGGCCTAGTTTGGGAAAAATGTTTGGGCAAGTCTCCCTCGGGAACTTGCCTAGGCCTTCTCCTCTCAATTTCGAGCGCGTGGCCACCGATTTCGCGTCAATCGGACATTCCAGTCAAAAGTTATGACTTTCCGTAATTTACGAAAAAACCACGAAAACCCTGCATCCCCTACCTATGCTGCCACGTGTCACCATTGGGCCAAACACGCCCCATTTGGGCGTGTCTTAACATGCCCCACATAGGCGTGACCCATTGCACCATTTTCCTAAATAATTGCTAAACTACATCATTTTCCTAATTATTTATTTAAATTGTATTTAATTTAATTTTTTTGCCGATTAAAACATTATGTCAATAAGGGCTTTGAGACCTGTATTGCGTCATTTCCTTTTATGGAAGGATATTTTTAGTTTTCTCTTTCACACAGAAGAATGGTATATATGAGGTTTGACTGTCCAGGAAGAAATTCTTTCCCTTTTTGGTCTTAAACCCGTCGGCCTTGTTACATTGGCTCAGTAGCGCTGAACAGACCCAGTAGTGTTTCTGTTTTTGTCCACCATATAAACCCCCAACTTCGGTTATCCATTAGGGCTTTGTGCTGTTGTTGGTGCTCATCCTCCGTAACCTAGGAGCTCTGCACCGAAGAACGAGGCCATAGGGTAACCTAACTATTCTCTATTACTCTTTCGATATGCTTCACTACATGTTTATGTTCCTCTTATGTTTTATTTGCTTTGTTCCCAAAAATTGAACGCACACGAATAAACTTTAGCTCGTGAATTTAGATATGCTTCTGGTAGATTTGTTTCTAATCAAACAGTTAGTGAAAGAAAAAAAAAATAACAACAAAATTAAAATATTTACTATAATATATATGCACTTGAGTATCTCAATATACATGTAACAATTGAGATGAGACTCCATATACTACATGTATTCTGTAACAAATGTTGCAAATGATCAAACTTGCTTATTAGAGTTGAAATTCTACAATCAGTATTGGATAGAAAAACCCTATAATAACAGAAAGTCCTACCAAAGCATAAAATTTCCTTTCATATTTTATTTTATAGTAACCGCAGTTGTGTTCCATTAATCGGCAGTAACATTTAACTGTGGCATGAAACATTGGTAGAACCACAATGAGATAATAAAAAAAAAGCATCAGAAATCGTGTGATCAGAAAACCTTATTTGATCACGTAGCTCACCAGATCATTGATATAAATTCAAAGTAATTTTATTAGGATTGAAAAATTCATTTCTCTCTTTCCTTTGCCAACTTAAATTTAGGATATTAATGTTCTTTTAAGAATTACTAATTTCTTGATTTCTTCCCTCTTCCCAATTGATTCCGTTTTGTTTTCTCTAACCTCTTTCCCCTGTCACTGTCCTCATGGAACACAACATATTTGTTTTCAGTCAAAAACTGAAGTTACAGAGTTATGAGTTTATTTGCATACTGTTTTAAGAAGAAGAAACAATCTATTTTCTTTTTAAAAATTCTATTAGAATAGAATTTGTTTGGTTCTATTAGAATATGTAAGTGCCGTTAGCTTTTGCTAACAGCACCCCTCTGTATTAGGCTGTAGTTAGCACTTTGCTTATTGTACCTCTCACTGTACACCTGTCACTACAGCTGTCAGTTCTGTTATTTTTAGTTAGTGAGTTTTCTGTTATTTTCAGTTAGTAGTTGTTAGCATCAGATCAAGAGGTTATAAATACCTCACTTGTACAAAGCTTTAACTAATTTTTGATGATTTACAAATAATATTCAGAAATCAGAATCACTTTCTGTTTCAACTTTCTCTTTTTGTTTGTCTAAAATGGTATCACGAGCCATTCTTTTGCACTAATCGTGCATCTTGGCAAGCTTCTTGTTCTCTTGCTTGAAGTTCTCTGTTTCTTGTTCGTTTCTGTTATAGGTTCTTGCTCACAGAACCTTGGTTGTGTTCGTTACTGTTCATTATCGTGTTTTCTCTGTTCGCCATAGTGTCTCCATCGCGATTGTTTCTGTTCATGTTTGTGCCTGCAATTGGTCTCGATTGGGCTTGGGTTCCTCTTTTCGCAGTTGTCTGTACTGTTCAAAGTTGTTTTTGACTGATTTACTGTCCGAAATCGCGTTTTGGTAAACCTGTTTGGCTCCGTTGTGTTCGCTGACCTCTGGTTCCTTCTTGCTCCTGTTTCTGTTGGAGTTGCTTGTTTATCCATGGCTTCCGCTTCCGCTCCATCAGGTTTGGGTTCACACTCCTTTCCTAACTCCATAGCTGAAAAGCTTGATGACTCCAACTATCTCCATTGGTGTCAACATGTGGAACCTGTGTTTAAAGCACATAAGCTTGCTTCAGCGGTTTGTGGTCAATCCAGCTATTCCTCCCAGATTTCTCACTGAGGATGACAGTGTTGCTGGTAGGATCAGTCCTGAGTATGAGGCTTGGGAAGTTCAGGACCGAACTCTACTTGTTTGGCTCCAGTCTACACTCTCCAAGTCTGTCCTGTCACGGGTTCTTGGATCAAACCATTCCTATCAGGTTTGGGAAAAGATCCATGAGCACTTCAGCTTGCACACCAAAGTCCAGGGCCCGTCAACTAAGAACTGCAATGCGAGCAGTTTCTCTTTCTGATAAGTGTATGGATGAATATCTGAGAAAGATTAAAGGTTTTGTGGATGAGCTTGCAGGAGTTGGTGTTCCTATTAGACATGAGGACTATGTTGATGCTATTCTGGAAGGACTTCCTTTAGATTATGCATTTGTTATCACAGTTATTGAAGGCAAGAAAAGAATCCCATCAATTGCTGAATTTGAGGCCTTGTTATATGGTCATGAGACACGCCTAAGTCGTTATAATAAAGAAACTCAATTGTTGAGTTCTCCTTACTTGAACTATACTCAAGGATACTCTCCTTCCAATTCACATAGGGCAAGTAATTCGGGGAATTTCAGAGGTGCAAATGGCTATGGCCGTGGCAGTACAGGGGCTGGCAGAGGACGTGGCAGTGGCAAATTTGCCAACTTTCAGTGCCAAATTTGTCTCAAATATGGGCACACTGCCAATGTGTGTCATTTCAGGATTGATATACACTTTCAGCCTCATGACATGAATCTTTAGGTTTTTTTTTATCCTACCACTTCTCAGTCTGTTCCTTATTCTTTTGGTTCATCTAGGTCTTCTAACACTTGGGTTAATCCTAATTTGAAACCTGCAGTCTCTATCTCTAATCAGCCTAGTACTATGCTTACAAATACTGCCTCTCTTGGGTCTGGTGCTGATCACTCCACCTGGATTCCAGATTCTGGAGCCAGCTTCCATGTCACTGGAGAATCTTAGCATATCAAACAGTTTAATCACTTTGATGGTCCTGATCATACATTCATTGGCAATGGTGAAGGATTAGGTATCTATGGTGCTAGTACTTCTTCTTTTATTTCTCTTAATGATAGTCACTTCACCTTTAAATTACAAAAATTACTGCATGTTCCTTCCATCTCAAAAAATTTGTCAAGTGTCAGTAAATTTGCCAAGGATAATTTTGTTTTCTTTGAATTTCATCCTCATATTTGTCTTGTCAAATCTCAAGAAACAAGTAAAACCTTGCTTCAAGGATCAGTTGGAGCTGATGGCCTCTATTACTTTCATAATCTCAAGCTTTAGGATATTTCTTCTTAGCTTTTATCTACTTAAGCTGATTCCTCAACAAATATAAAATCTGATGTTTCCTTTCCTTGTAATGTCAATGTTTGGCACAATAGGTTAGGCCATCCCAATGGTCATGTAATGAGACTTGTTCTCAATCATTGTAATATTTCACAGTCTAATAAAAATGTCTCAGATTTTTCTGCATCTTGCTGTATGGGTAAATCTCATAGATTACCCTCCTCTCCCTCCACTTCCACTTATTCTCCTTTAGAACTTATATTTACTAATTTGTAGGGACCTACTCATTTAACCTCATTTGCTGGTTATAAGTACTATGTGTCTTTCATTGATGCTTTTTCCAGGTTTACTTGGATTTTTCCCATAAAAACCAAAGCTGAAACCATCTCTGTTTTTCAAGCTTTCAAAACTCAAGTTGAATTGCAACTTAGCACTAAAATAAAAAATGTTCAATCTGATAAGGGGCTGAGTACAGGCCCTTTTCTGCTCTTTTATCATCCTATGGTATCTCTCATAGACTCATTTGTCCTCACACTCATCATCAAAATGGTGTGGTTGAAAGAAAACATAGACACATAGTGGAGTTGGGTCTTACCTTGTTGCATCATGCTTCTTTACCTCTGCAGTTTTGGGATTATGCTTTCAGTACAGCTGTCTACCTAATCAATAGGCTTTCTACTGCCTCTTTTAACTTTGACATTCCTCTTACCACTCTTTTTCACAAGAGTCCTGATTTTAAATTCCTTAAAACCCTTGGTTGTACTTGCTTTCCTCTTCTAAAACCATACAATACTCACAAGCTGAATTTCAGGTTTCAAGAATGTCTGTTTTTAGGGTACTCTAATTCTCATAAGGGTTACAAATGCTTGTCTCCTTCTGGTAGAATGTACATATCTAAGGATGTTTTGTTCAATGAGGTGAGATTTCCTTATTCTGAATTATTTTCTAAATGTTCTAGTTTTGAAAAACATTTTGATTCATATTTCAGTCTAAACTCAAATCTGTTTCCACCTGCTGGGTTTTCTACTTCTATATAGCCTCAGTCCTCCTCACCTCATTCTCTCCCTGCTCCCAATGTTCCTCCTGGGTTTTCTCCTATTTCTGGTACGAGTCCTACTGTTTTTCCTTTTGTTTCTCAACCTGTCACCACTGTTGAATATGGGTCGTGCAGAATAGTTCCTCTGAAAATATTGTTGTGATTGATTCCTCTTCTAAATCTGCTTCAATACCTAGTTTTGTTTCTGTTAACACTCATCCCATGCAAACAAGGTCCAAGTCTGGTCTTCATAATCCCAGACTACACCCTTCCCCTTTTCTTGTTCATTCTGATCCAAAAAATGTTAAACAGGCCTTGGCAGATTCAGCTTGACTTGCTGCCATGAAACAAGAATATGATGCTTTGATAAAGAATAATACATGGGAGTTGGTTGTTCTACCTGCTAACAGAAAAGCTATTGGGTGCAAGTGGGTTTTCAAGGTTGAAGAAAATGCTGATGGTTCTGTCAATAAATTTACCCAGGTTAGTTGCATAGGGCTTCCACCAAGTGCAGGGTTTTGATTTTCATGAGACTTTCTCACCTGTAATCAAACTTGTAACCATTAGAATAGTTCTCACTCTTGCTCTTTCTCATGGGTGGGAGTTATTTCAACTTGATGTAAACAATGTTTTCCTAAATGGTTTACTTGAATAATCTGTATACATGACACAACCACCAGGTTTTGAAAATGCAGATAAAACCTTGATCTGCAAGCTTAACAAGGCACTTTATGGATTAAAGCAAGCTCCAAGGCAGTGGTTTGACAGATTAAAGTCCACTCCAGTTTGGGTTCATAGGGAGCAAATGTGACTCTTCCCTTTTTATATACACACATCGGTCACACACTGTTTATCTACTGGTTTATGTAGATGATATTATAATTACTGGAAGCTCTAATGTCCTAATCCAGCAGCTCACCACAAGACTTAATCATGTGTTTTCACTCAAGCAGGTTGGGCGTTTGGATTATTTCTTGGGTATTGAGGTTAAGCATCTGTCCAACAGCTCCATTCTCATGACCCAAAGCAAATACATTCGGGATTTGCTGCATAAAACCAACATGGCAGAAGCTCACTCCATCTCTTCTCCCATGGTTTCTAACTGTAAGCTATCTAAACATGGTACTGATATATTTCCTAATCCTACTTTGTTCAGGTCAGTGGTGGGTGCCTTACAATATGCTACTCTCACTAGACCAAAAATCAGTTTTGCAGTTAATAAGGTTTGCCAGTTTATGGCTGCTCCTCTTGAGTCTCACTGAGCTGCAATTAATAGGATTTTAAGGTATCTTAAGGGAACTATGGATCATGGGCTTCTGTTCAGGTCTGCTGATATCAGTCAGCCTCTAGTTCTTCATGCCTTTTGTGACGCTGACTGGGCATCTGATGTTGATGACAGAAGGTCTACATCTGGTTCTGCTGTTTTTCTTGGCTCCAATTTAATCTCTTGGTGGTCTCGCAAGCAGAAAGTTGTAGCAAGGTCTAGCACTGAAGCTGAATACAGAAGTTTAGCTCAAACTTCCACTGACCTGACCTGGATTCATGTCTTTCTCACTGAGTTACAAGTTTCGTTCACTACTCCTACTATTTTTTGTGACAATCAGAGTGTTGTTTCTATTGCTCACAATCCAGTGTTTCATAGCCGCACCAAGCATATGGAAATAGATGTTTTCTTTGTTCGAGAGAAAATTTTGGCCAAACAGTTGTCCATTGTGCATATTCCTGTCCTGGATCAATGGGCTGATGTTCTTACTAAGCCACTTTCTCATGCCAGATTTGACTTTCTCAAGAACAAACTCAATGTGAAAAGTATTTTTTCTGAAAACTTTTCCCCTTGAGTTTGAGGGGGATATTAGAATATGTAAGTACTGTTAGCTTTTGCTAACAGCACCCCTCTGTATTAGGCTGTAGTTACCACTTTGCTTATTGTACCTCTCACTATACATTGGGGAGGGTAGAGAGAGTTAGAGAGAGACACATTGGGGAGGGTAGAGAGAGATATCCACATAGCTATAGGTACGACGGGGATAGGTACAGACGTCACACCGCGGTTCCGATGACGGCACGCGGCGGAGCTAGAAGAACACTTAACTGGAGAAATCACGAGGATGTCTCCTCCTTTTATTTCACCCGTTTCCCGGAGGACATCGGGGAGGAGGAACTGTGGCATATTTTCAAAAAATGGGGGGATGTTAGGGAAGTTTTTATCGCAAAAAAGAGAAACAAAGAAGGTAGAAGGTATGGCTTTGTCAGGTTCAAAGGTGTCAAAAACATCTTGAACCTAGAAAGAGCTTTGGATAATCTAATAATAGGAGGCCTCAAGCTACACGCGAACATTCCAAAGCATGAACGAGAAGGTCGTATTGCTGCGTTGAAAGGAAAGGCGGCAATATTGGAAAAACAACACCCAAGCGACACTGTCGAGTGGGTAGAAACCGGACCCCGATATCCTCAACCATATTCTCGACAACATTATCAGAGACCAACATATGCCCAGGTGGTCGCCAAATCCGGCCAATATGTTAAGAAACGGTGGTATCCGAGGCATGCAGCGGATATTACAAAATCAACTGCATCCACGTTACAGTTTGACGTTCAGCTCGAAAACAAAAAATGGCTACAGGACGCATGGGTTGGTAGGTTGAGTAACCTAAAATTGTTCGACAGGTTGGAAGACGAAATGGGCTGGGAAGGAGAAGAGGATATCAAGCCCAGATACTTTGGTGAAGACATGGTGCTGTTAATGGGGCTAAGTGACTTCAAAGCTCAAGAGTTTTCCCGAGGAGAAGAGGTGCATGGACTCTCCATATTCCACTCTTTGGAGAAATGGAAACCATCTTTGAAGCCAGCTTTTCGTCTCGTTTGGGTCCTGTGTTGGGGAGTCCCACTTCATGCGTGGGACCATACAAACCTGGCTAAAATAGTGGCAGCTATCGGAGACATGCTCGAAGTGGATGATGAAACCGACGATCTGCAACGTCTGGACCGAGCACGTGTGCTCATCAAAACTCCATGGACACCCATTATCAAGCACAATATTGTTGCTACTATTAATGGAATCGATTACCCGATTTATGTCACAGAGGAGGCAAACGCGACCTCGGTCAGATGCGGATGTACTAAGGGGTGTTTGGTAGAGTCCTCCGACGAAATAACATCACTTGATAGCCTGGAGGTTGATAGTGAGGCCTCAGATGATAATTATCGTCCGTTGAACATCACGGCGGAGGTAGTGTCGAAAAAAATTAACCCACCTCAGTTTGAAGTTTTGGAGGACCATCGGTCCTTACACGTTGGTATGGGACAGGTACCTCCGGTACATACTCTCGTACAGGACAGTGCTAGCTGTAGCAGCAAAGATATGGAGGTTGTGGCGGATACTTTTGGAGACAACAAGCTACCCACTGCACAGGCCCTAAGTACGGATCGACTAGGTGATTTGGATGAACGGCTTTGTTCAGTGGGACAACACGAAAATGGAGAAGAGGGTACGGCCAGCTGGTCTACCCCCCCTGCACTGAATCAGAATATCACAATTGAAGGAATATATGGGGCAGAGAGGGACCCACACCCTATGGGCAGCATTGAAAGAAAAGAAAGTGAAGGGATTACATTCAAAGAGGTAAACGAGGCTTATGAGGGACCCACTATGTATTGTGGACCACCAAATTCTGAAGGCAACAAAAGCAATAACCTGATGGGCCCAAATTGCATTGGGCCTCAATGGAGGGTTTATTCAAGACATAAGGGAGGGAAGCATAGGGATCAGTATATGCATGATAACAAAAGCCTAGTAGCTGTAAATACAAACAGTGATCTGAACGCGGGCCTCAATGGGAAAAAGGAGCAAACATCCCTTGTCAACATAAGGAAGGAAGAAATTACCTTACTTTCTAGACACAATTCATCCACAAAGCCTGGAGGCGACAGTGGGTCAAAAGGCCTTAGCAGTGACGTGGGATTAAAACAAATTGTGAACTCAGACACAGATTCTATCTCAACCTTTAACACACCCAAACAAGACGACTTCTGGGCTATGGCTCAACAGCTTGGGGTAACTAGTCATACCAAGGAGGATATCATCAGTAGAATTCTGGCTCTGGAGTCAACAGAAAAAGGGGAGACTTCTAGGAGGGGAGGAGAGGAGGTGGATCCATGAAGATCATATCTTAAAACACTAGGGGTTTGGGAAGGGGGGTTAAATGGAACTCAATTAGAAAAATGGTGGGAAAAGAACAAGTTGACTTGCTATGTCTACAAGAAACCAAAAAAGAAACAATTACAAAGATAATCTGTCAAGCTTTGTGGGGTGATTCAAATGTGGCTTGGGAATTCCAGCCTGCAGTTAATAAAGCTGGAGGTTTGCTATGTATTTGGTGTGAGGAAATTTTTAAGGTAGAAAAAAGGCTGCAAGGCAATGGTTACATATACTTGGAAGGGGTATTATTGTCTGAAAAAAGAAAAATTACAGTAATTAATGTGTACTCACCTTGTAATGCATCTCTGAAAAAAGCTTTGTGGGAAGAAATCAAACAGCTGAGGAGAGCATTTGTTGCAGATTTATGGTGCATTATTGGAGACTTTAACCACATCAGAAGATCATCAGAAAGGATGGGCTTGGGTCAGAATTCTCAATATACAGGATCCATAAAGGATTTCAACGACTTGATTGCTGAATTAGAAGTGGAGGAGGCCCCTAGAATTGGGAGAAAATTCACATGGCATAGACCGAATGGGTTAGCTAAAAGTAGATTGGATAGGGCATTCATCTCTGCTGATTGGATGAATCAATGGCAGGGGTGCTATCAAACAGCCCTGAAACGCAACTACTCAGATCACTGCCCGATTTTGTTATGCTCTTCACAAGTGGATTGGGGCCCAAAGCCTTTTCGGTTTCTGGATTGCTGGTTACAGGACAAATCTCTCTCAAAGGTTATAGCTGAGGTGTGGAACTCTTATAGGAAATCTGGTTGGGGAGGTTTTATCTTAAAGGAGAAGCTTAAACTACTAAAACAGAAGTTGAAGATATGGAACAAGGAACAATATGGAAATATTCAACAGAAAATCACATCTTTAGAATTGGAGATGAACAATCTAGAATTGCAAACAGAAAACAGACAAATGACTGAAGATGAAACTAGAAGGAGAAAACAACTTCAGGAGGAACTATGGGTGGCTGCAAATGCCAACGCATCTTTGTTAAGGCAAAAAGCTAGGTCCAAATGGATCAAGGAGGGTGACTGTAATTCACGATTCTTTCATTTGACAGTCAATTGGAAACGCCGGAAGAATATGTTGCAAGGAATATCAATCGATGGTTGTTGGATACAAGAGCCAGCAAGGGTAAAAGAGGTGATCAGGCAATTTTTCAAAGACAGTTATCAAGAATTGAATGTTGAAAGACCAAAACTAGATGGAGCTAACTTCACAACTCTGGATCCACAACATAATAGTGTTCTGTCAGCCCCCTTCGAGCCAGCAGAAATAAAAGAAGCAGTGTGGAGTTGTGGAAGCGATAAAAGCCCTGGGCCGGATGGGTTCAATTTCAAATTCATAAAGGCTTTTTGGGAGATCTTGAAGACAGATATATTTCGCTTTATGGATGAATTCCATACAAATGGCACATTCCCAAAAGGTTTAAATGCATCGTTCTTAGCTTTGATCCCTAAGACCTTGGACCCACAAAGTCTACATGAATATAGGCCTATTTCCCTCATAGGTTGCATCTACAAAATTGTGGCTAAGTTGCTTGCTAACAGGCTGAAAAGGGTGATGCCTATCATCATTGATGAAAGACAATCTGGATTCATTGAGGGGAGACAAATGTTGCACAGCGTCATTATTGCAAATGAGGCTGTTGAGGAGGCTAAGAGGAGCAATAAGTCCTGCATGATTTTTAAGGCAGATTTTGAAAAAGCTTATGACTCAGTTAGTTGGGATTTCCTTTTGTATATGATGAAGAGGATGGGCTTTTGTGATAAATGGATATCTTGGATTAAAGGGTGCTTGTCATCAGCCACTATATCTATACTGGTAAATGGAAGCCCAACATCAGAATTTCAACCCCAGAGAGGCCTTAGACAAGGGGATCTGCTGGCTCCTTTTTTGTTTAACATTGCTGCAGAAGGACTTACGGGGATGCTAAGACAGGCACAAATAAACTGTTTGTACGAAGGCTTTAAGGTGGGATCTAAAGACATTGAGGTCAGCATTTTGCAATATGCAGACGATACCATTTTCTTTGGGAAAGCAACTACAGTAAATGTTAAAACATTAAAGGTGTTGCTGAAAAGTTTCGAGATGGTGTCGGGGCTGAAACTAAATTGTAATAAAAGCAACCTTGCTGCTTTTGGGATGGACTACCAGTGGGTAGCTACAGCTGCTAGTTTCCTTAATTGTGGTGTAATGTCTGTACCTTTCTCTTACTTAGGCATTCCTATAGGGGCAAATCCGCGGCGGGGATCAACATGGAGACCTATCATTACAAAGTATGAGAGAAAATTAGCTATGTGGAAACACAAACACCTATCCTTTGGGGGAAGGGTAACACTTATTAAAGCTGTCCTTAATTCTATTCCTATTTTCTTCTTCTCCTTTTTCAGGGTGCCGGCGCAGGTCATAATTAAATTGGAAAGGCTGCAGCGGAGGTTCTTATGGGGTTCTAATTTTGAACAGAAGAAAATTCCATGGGTGAAATGGGAATCAGTGTGCCTATCAAAGGAGAGAGGGGGGTTGGGTATCAAGAACTTAAAGTTTTTCAATCAGGCGTTAATGGGAAAATGGTGCTGGAATTTATTTCATCAGCCGGAAGCCTTATGGGCTAAATTACTGGAATCCAAATATGGAGATTGGAGGAACCTACTGGCTTCTTCGAGGCTATCATCAGCTTCCATATGGTGGAGTGACTTATCTTTGGTTTACGGAACTGCTCACCATGATGGCTGGTTTTTTAGCAGACTAAGATGGAAGATTGGGTGTGGCAGTAAGGTACTATTTTGGGATGATATGTGGAATGAACACTGGACTTCATTGAGGAACACATATCCTAGACTTTTTCAGATTTCACAACAACAAAAACTTGTCATTCAGCAGATGGGCAATCAAAACCAGGATGGGTGGGAGTGGCAGCTACAATGGAGAAGACCTTTTAGAGAGTGTGAGATTCAGTTGGTCATAAGTTTCCTGGAAGACATCCAGGGGGTAGTTATTAATCAGCAGCAACCAGATTCATGGATTTGGTTGGGAGATCCCAGCGGAGAATACTCGGTGAAAAGTGCCTATAATATGCTCAGCAGGGTGGAAGAAGGCCTTAGTCTGGATGAAGTTTTTAAGTACATATGGAAACTGAAAATCCCATGCAAAGTAGCGTGTTTTATATGGAGGCTTTTGAAGGACAGATTACCCACAAGGGACAATCTTAGACGAAGAAATATAGACATACCAGTCACTCTTTGTCCTTTTTGCAATAATTCTGAGGAAGAGGCATCACATTTATTCTTTTGCTGCCCTTGTATCTTACCTATGTGGTGGGAATCATGGGCTTGGGTAGGCATCATAGGGGTATACTCTTGTAACCCAAAGGAGCATTTCAGACAATCATCTTTTTGCCACCTAAGGGGGAAAGCTCTATCTAGGTGGCTAACCTGGTGGTCAGCCTTAACTTGGTGTACATGGAAGCATAGAAACCAAATACTTTTCCACAATGAATCCTATAACGGTCGCAAGCTCTTGGAAGATGCCATTTTCTTTTGCTGGTCTTGGCTTAGGATCTTAGAGGATGGTTTTCATACCCCTTTTTATTATTGGTCTAGTAACTTGTGTCAGTGTTTTGCATCTTTGGGGGAGGGCTAACTCAGTTGTATTTTGTCTTGGCTTCTTTTTGTGCGATCTGTCAGAACTTTGATGGCTTTGGTCCAAAGCCATCAAAGCTCTGAGTTGATCCTCCTGTTATGTATCTTTCAACAGTACTCCTGGTACTGTTTATATATATATATATATATATATATATTAGTTTTGCTGATAAAAAAAAAAAACTATACAACTGTCATTACGGCTGAGTTCTGTTATTTTCAGTTAGTGGTTGTTAGCATCAGATCAAGAGGTTATAAATACCTCACTTGTACAAAGCTTTAACTAATTTTTGATGATTTACAAATAATATTCAGAATCATTTTCTGTTTCAACTTTCTCTCTCTTTCTGCTTGTCTTAAAGGTTCCATTTATTTTGTAAACAAATATTTAAAAACCAAAAAATAAGAATAGCTTCAATATATTTTGGAAATTTGTTCTTTTGTTTTTTTTCTCATTAAGGTCTTTTTTTCATTTTCATCCCTTTTCTTTCTGGAATGATGTTAAATGTTCACCCCCATTTTCGGTTGGAGAAAGGAAAGAAATAAAGAAAAATGTATAACCAAATTTGGTTTGACTTGACTTTTATGAAATCAATTTAGGTTTATCATATTGTTTAATTGACAAAATAATTATATATATTAATGAAAAAGGGTATAAGATTTACCACATCAAAGACAAAGCAAAATAGAGTTGCTTCTAATTTTTCATGGTTTCACCTGGTTTTGGATCCCTTACCACCTTTTCAAACACATTAGTAATATGAAATGTAATAAGAAAGATGGAGACTAGAAGAAAAATAGAGTGAAAGTTAATTGTAAGAGGGTGGGACACTTGTTTATAGTATATTTTCTTTAAGTGTATATTTCATATTTGATTTAGTGGAAAAAGTGAAAGTAAAGAAAGAGAAAATTAAATAATTTAGTAATTTTCTATTGGTAGAAACGAAAATAAAAATGAACACTCATTTTTGTTTAGTTGTGTAGAAAATAAAAGAAAAAATTATATATATATACACACACACACAAATATTTAAAAAGTTTTTTTAAAAATAGATAAAAAAAGTTAATAATAAATATATATTAAAAAATGCATCATTAATATATATTAAAAAAATGTGACCACAAAAATATTTAGGGACTAAAACAGTAAAACTAGTAAAAAAAAATTAGTAATGACTAGTAAACAATCGGCTTCTAGTGTCCCCCAGCGAGAAAGGCTTTTCTTCAACCATTATATTTGTTACTTTTTTAAGAAAGGTCAAATATTTTTCCTTTTATCCCAATATGCCCTCTTTCCTCCCCTTCCCCATCCATGATCCACCTACCAAGCACCAACAACAACTTGGGCAACAAAGTGCCATTTAGGGTCTAGGGATGACAAAACGAGTCGCCCTATTCATCCGCTATCAATTTACTGGGACAGGATGAACCACCCAATTCGTCAACCCGTTGTGGCTTGCCCTACCTAATCTGTCGATTCAGCGGAGCAGAACGGATTGGCTCCTCGACTCACCATACATATATTTTTGTTATTTAGAATACAAGTGATCCTTGTACTACACATTATTTTAGTATGAATACAAGTGATGGTTTTCTATTATTTGACATGATAAAAAAATACTAGTAAGTGTTTGGTGTTTGAGTTGTCACTTTGTATTTTTTTAAAGTTTATAGTGTTGTTCAAAATCAAAATACATATTTGTTATTATTTTTGTATTATTTTATAAATTCAATTTCTTTAATATTTATATAAAAATTATATTAAAATCAAAGTTAGAATAAACAATTGATATGTTTTACGTTTTTTAACTAAATTTGTTCTTATGTTTGATTTTGTTGTAAATATACTACGCTCTTATTACCAAATTTTTGCAAGTTTGAACCCAAAGGCTAAATGTCAAAGGCGCTTGATGAATTATATGTGAGAATATTAGTGTCAAGACTTGAGACTTAAGAGTTTTGTTATTGTCTACAATTCAGAGGAAAGATGAATGGAGAATGTTATTGGGAAATAAACAAGGAATTAGTGTAGATTGGGAAAAAAGTTCACCAAACTAGTGTATATAGGAAAAAATTCCACTTTTTTAAATTTCAATTTTTTCCAAAATACAATTTTATTTTAATTTTTTTTCAATTTTTTTTCATTTTTTTCTCTCCTTAAACTCTACGCGGTTTTTCCCCTCCTCCCTCCCTCTCCTCTCTACCTCTCTTCTTTTTTATTTTTTTTCTCCTTCCTCATCTCCTTCCAGAACCATCTCCTCTCTTCACTCATATTTATCTCCTCCACCTCCCTCCCCCCCTCCGGCTTCCTCCCCCCTCCATGCACGACCCCCCCTTCCCTTCCCCTTCCCCTCTCTTCTTGCTTATATTTTTTTTGGCTTGTTACAGTTCCTAATGGTTAAGTTTCATTTTCTCTTTGCAGGTGAGGGATTGAAATTGAATCCTCAAGATGCCAGCTACAGCAGGAAGGGTTCGCATGCCTGCGAACAATAGGGTTCACAGCAGTGCAGCGCTTCAAACCCATGGTATATGGCAAAGTGCCATCGGCTATGACCCTTATGCACCCAATAAGGAAGACAAGAAGGATTCTTCTCAAAATCTGCCAAATGCAGAACCTGATGCTGAGAATGCATATGCTAGCTTCCAGGGGCTTCTACAGCTTGCTAAGATAACAAATGCTGAGGTGGATGTATCCCGTGGGGCCTGCAAAAAGTGTGGTCGTGTTGGGCACCTCAAGTTTCAGTGCAAGAACTATGTGAAAATCAAGGATGAAAATGAGAAGGATCC
>PYAF01002704.1:164770-175271 GCA_007407185.1 Glycine tomentella | reverse complement strand
GATGGAATGCCTCAAAGAACCAAAGATGAAGATTCTTACTTGATTTCATGAAGAATTAAGCTTTGTAGACTAGGTGTTTGATGAAATGCCTCAAAGAACAAAGATTGCTATATGAATGGTTATTTGATTTAGTAACTTGCTTTTAGAGTTATAGATAATTGTTGAATAGATAACTTGAACCTAATCTAATTAATGGAAGATAAAATGATCTACAACTATATAGAAATAATTACTTAGAAGTATAGTGTTTAATAGAAGACTTAGTTACAAATATATGTTGGATTAAAAGTATTTTATGATTTCTTGAGTTATATATTTAATTGATGCTAAAATTATGTTGATTTGAATAAGTATTTGATTTCAATGGTAGTACATAGATGGTTTCTAAAGTTAGATGTTTTATTTTGAGTAATAAGTGATATAGCTTGTTAAAATAAGTACCTTGAGTATATAGCTTGTTAAAATAAGTACTTTGAGTATGTTTGTTATGATTTTAGAATTAGGTTGAAATTAGATATATTAGGATGAACTAATTGGGTTGTGATAAATTATGGCTTATTATGAAGTGGACTGTGGCTGTATAATTAGGATGTTGTGTATAGATTTTCTATTTAAGCCTGGCGGGGGCATAAGACCGTGTTATTTTCTTTTTAAGCCTGGCGGGGGCATAAGACCGTGTTATTTTCTATTTAAGCCTGGCGGGGGCATAAGACCATGTTATTTTATATTTTTCCTGGCGGGGGCATAAGACCGTGTTATTGTGTATCTGTGTGGTATGATTTGAACTATGTGCTGTGATGGGGTGATTTGGTTAAGATGTGGATTATGCTTGTCACTTATTTTATAAATGATATTATGACCATGTGAGTATATATTTCTGTATGCATGTTTTATTCAAACTATGTCTGTCATGAACTTACCTTATTTTTGTGTCTGTGGTTGACACCTGTGATGACCCCAATTTATTTGGGCGAGCAGGGAAACAGTGGAGCTTAAACTAAGAAGGATTTTGAAGAAAAGATGAAGAAGCTATGTTGATGAGTTGTACTGAATTTAATTTATTTGTATTTTATGTGGGATTGTACTTGGACTGTATGAACTATATTTTGGTCTGTATTGATGGACTGTACTTTATTATTTTAAGTAAACCGTGGAGAGAAAGAATTCGTTTATAACATAAACGACTAGTAACATTTGCAAGCAAAGAGAAATGATTTTCGTGAAAAATTTATAACCAATCTAATTCTAATACAAAGTGGACACAAGATTTCATCTAAAAACGATCAAGCACGAGAGAGCAAAGAGAGGCGTTACAACGTCGGGGTCAGTTCCACTACGAAGTCGGCTAAAGCTTGAGACTTAATGGCGTGACGGGCTTCATATTGAATATCGAACTCGGATAGTTGGATAGCCCAATTCATCATTCTCCCTGCCAGATCTGGCTTGTGGAGCACTTGTCGGATGGGTTGATTTGTCTGAACAACAACTGTATGACTCTAAAAATATGGGCGAAGTTTCTTTGTCGTAGTGAGTAGGGCAAAGGCCACTTTTTCGAGCTTCTGATATCGTAGTTCCGAGCTCTTGAGAGCTCGGCTTACGAAATACACCGGCAATTGAGACTTGCCTACTTCTCTAACTAGAACTGCGCTGATGGCCTCCTCCCCAACCGACAAATATAGAATAAGTACTTCGCCTGGCTCGGGTTTTGATAACACCGGCGGTGAGGCTAAGCATGCCTTGATCTTCTGGAAAGCTTCTTCACATGCCGAGTTCCATCCTATATTGGCTTCTTTCTTTAATAACTTGAAGAAAGGAAGGGTCTTTTTCGTGGATTTTGGGAGAAACCGGGTTAAGGTCGCCATCCTTCCTGTCAACTGTTGGACCTCCTTCTTGTTAGCGGGAAATCGCATATCCAGGACGGCTTTACATTTATCAGGGTTTGCCTCTATCACTCTGTGGGTTAGCATGAAACCCAGCAACTTCCCGGCTGTTACCCCGAACGCACATTTTAGCGGATTCAAGCGTATGTTATGCTGCCTTAGCTTCTGGAACATTTCCTCCAAATCTTGGATGTGGTCCCCGGCCGCCGGCGTCTTCGAGATCATGTCGTCAATGTAGACTTCAATATTGCGCCCGATTTGATCTGAGAAGACCTTATTCATCATCCGTTGGTAGGTTGCCCTGGCGTTTTTCAAACCGAAGGGCATGACGTTATAACAATAGTTTGCTTCCAAACCTCGGAACGTCGTTTTCTCTTGGTCGTCTGGATGCATGGGTATCTGGTTGTACCCGAAGTAAGCATCCATGAACGATAGCAATTGGAAACCAACTGAACTATCTACAAGTTGGTCGATATTCGGCATCGGGTATGAATCTTTGGGACAAACTTTGTTCAGATCTGTATAATCAACACAAACTCTCCAATTCCCATTGGACGTTTTCACCATTACGACATTGGAAAGCCAAGTCGTATATTGAATTTCCCTTATGAACCCGGCCTCCATCAATTCCTCGATATGCTTCGTCAAAGCTTGTCTCTTATCCGGGCCGAGCTTCCGATTCTTCTGTTCTACCGGCTTGGAGCTGGGATATATTGCCAATTTATGGCAACAGAAAGTGGGCTTGATTCCGGGTATTTGGGAAGCCTTCCAGGCAAAAACATCTTGGTTTTTCTTCAGGCACCGGATTAACTTGTCCTCGGTTTTAGGGTCACCTTGTTTCCCTATCTTTGTAATTTGCTCGGGAGAGGTTCCGATCTGAACATCTTTGAGTTCATCCATCGGTTCTGGTCTTCATTCCTCGGCATCCCGCATGTCTACCTCCACCAAGTTAATCGGCTTCCGTGGACGTCCTTTGCTCGAAGATTCTATCGGCTCTTCCTGTCGAATTCGAGGCGGGAAAGACGTGCCGACCTCAGTTTCCCTGACCGTGTTGTAATAGCACTGCCTCGACTCCTTTTGATCCCCACAAATCGTGATGACTTTGACAAGGTGTCCGATCATCTTCATTTTTTTATGCTTGGTGGACATTAAAATATTCCATTTGTGGAGTGTCGGCCTGCCCAAGATAATGTTATATGGCGAAGGGAATTCAGCAACGATGAACGTGACCCTTTCTGATTTGAATCCTTCCCTCGTTCCCAGCGTGAGCTGAAGATCAATGACACCTTTCAGGCCAATGCCTTCTTCGTTGAAACTGTATAACATGGTTTGACATGGTTTCAAGTCTTCCATTCTTAGATTCATCTTCTTGAATGCATTCAAGTTGATGATGTCGGCCAAACTACCGTTGTCGACAAATATTCTCTTGACCTGGAAATTGGCTATGGTTCCTGTTAAGACTAGGCCATCCTCATGGCCGAGTACTACCCCCTTCAAATCTTCCTCGGTAAAGTAAATCAGCGGGGGCTCTCCCTTTTTGCTATTCCTGCTGGTGCTTTCTTTGAATCTGGATTGATCCCTTATCGACATTACTTCCTTGAGATACTTCTTCCGCTGGTTGGCTGTATCACCTCTTCCTCCCATTCCTCCTGAGATGACGTTGCATTCAAACTCGGGCTCTTGGAAGTCCTCGTCTTTCTTGTTTTTCTTGTCATTCTCCCGTTGTTTATTCTCCTGCTGGGCCTTTCTTTTGCCGTGGTGCCCCTGAGTTTGAATTACGTACTGCCATAGTTTGCCTTCTCGCACAAACTTTTCTATAGCATCTCAGAGTTCCCAGCATTGGTCGGTCGTGTGGCCCGACCCATTGTGAAAATAACAATATCGGTCGACTTTCCTCATCTCGGTGAAGGCGACCTCCTTCCATATTTAACCACATGAGGCAGTCAACGGAGCATACTTGTCATATTTCAGCTCGTACCTCCCGGACCTGGAATGAGGATCAGGAATGCCTCGTGGTGGTCGGCTGGCAGGAATATTTGCAAGGTGTCGATTGGCCTGCCCGAGGTGTGGATTCTCCTGATGTCGGTTCCTTGGTGACGAGGGTTTTTTGTTTTCCCTCGGCGCCGAGTTAGCGATTTCCATCTGCTCCAACTCCAAGTACTTTTTGGCTCGGACTCTGAACTCGTTCAGAGATTTTACAGGGTCTTTATAAATTGATTTGGCGAGGCGACAGGATCCGTTGAGCCCGGCAGAGATAAGATAGACGTGAACCTTTTCTTCCAAGCCTTGAACTTGTAGAGCTGCTTCCTTGAATCGGTCCAGATAACTATGCAATGTCTCCCCAGGCTGCTGGCGTATTTTGCCCAGGGCGAACTCGGATTTTGGCAGCTTCTTGCTTGTTGCAAAGTTTAGCAAGAACTTCTGGCCAAAATTCTTGAAGCTCTGGATAGATCGTGGCGGCAGAGAATGAAACCAGGTTTGGGCGGCTCCGGTTAAAGTGGTAGCAAAAATCCGCGAAATGATGGGTTCGTCGATGCCTCTAACACACATCTGCATGTCAAACTCGTCAATATGTACCTGTGGGTCTTGGCTTCCATCATATTTAGACAAAAAGAGCCGTCAAAGTCCTCCAAGAACTGGGCGTCTACAATTTTGTCAACGAATGGGCTGTTATTTTGATGTCCTCGGCGGTATTTCCTCCGATAAGTACCGTCAATCGGTCCGAGGCGGCGCGTGGTTTCTCCCGTCGGTCTCTCTTCTGCCACATCGTCTGGTATGCCGGCAGAGGAAGGGTGGAGTGCCTCGTTGTTTGAACGAGAACGAGATACTCTCCCTTGTTCGGATGGGTCGATTGGTTCCCTATTGTTGGTCTCGACGGTGCGGGTTGATGTCTCTGGTCTCTGCCTCCTAGCACGTTCTGTTGGTATGTTTTCCTCATTACGTCCCAAGTGCTCGGCGTTCTGGGAGTGATGGCGTTCTTCCTCTCTTCGTTTAGCGCTGCGTTCCTCCAACTAATTGATCAAATGTTGAATATCCTCCTGGCGCTAGAGTTCATAACGCTTTTCCAGGTTCTCCATTCGAGCTAAGAGGGATTGGAGAGCATTCTGGATAAAACGCTGAGTAGTTTCTGGTTCTTCTTCCGCAACTAGTGATGGGATGGCCGGCGTGCGTGTTGCAGGTTCTTCACAGGATGAATCCGTATGGGACAATGCATCTTCTACCACCACATTCTCTGGATTTGGATTCCTAGGTGGTTCGTCGTGCCTGGCCATCCGGTGCCTTCTAGTGTTAGCCATGGTGAGTTGGTGGGATTCGAAGTTTACCGATTCCCACAGACGGCGCCACTATTCCGCTCAAAGAGAACAGAAATGTCCAACAAGTGATGTTGGATGGTTTTATATAGGATCGGACTCTCCCTACCTCAAGGAGCTTATAAGAATGAAGCAACTTACGGAGGAAGAAGATCACAACAGCAATATATCACAACACAATGGGAGTGCAGTGTGTGTCGTGTGAATGGAAGAGAGAGTCAGGATTGTGTGTACCTTTCACCATGGAGGATGCTTTATTTATAGGAAGCTAACCTGGGCCTTAATGGTAAATAGTTGAAGCCCGCTATCATTTTCCAGGATATTTCGGAGATATAGATAACTGGCAGCGGTTGTAATAGCAAATCTTCCATTCTCACACGGTTATGATAATGGGTTGTTGGAAATTTGAATATTTGAATTAATAGGGGATAAGATAATATATCTTTTATCCGTAACAATATGCTTTGGTCGGATTTATATTCATGCAGATTATATACATATGCTTTGTTAGCATTTGAAAACATTCCCAAATCTCAACAATTTGTGCAACCTACAAATTTCAATAGGCCAAAACAAAAATTATTTATCCGGGACACAACAAGGAAGAAGATCTTGGGTTAGACAATTTATCAAACAATGTGTGTGATTAATCAAAGATTCAAAGCAACCAGATACTCATACACATTGTCAATGACTAAATTATTGAATCTACAACCGTTAATTTCATACGTACAACCAGATCACAACCTCATTAATTCATTGGCTTAACACATTTTGGTATTTTCATCAAACACCTAGAATCTATATTAAAGAAAAACACACAATTCATAGAGACATCCATGTTCATTTATCCATGGGCACTTCTCAAAATCAGGAAATACACAGGTGTGGGGCAATGAAAGGATCATTCTGTCACGTCTTAACAAAGAATCGACATGAATAGAGAATATAAATTATAACTAGTCATAAAAAACAAACTGGAAGGAAGCATATAGAAACACCTGTGTTCTGTCTCTGCATCAACTCAAAGAAAAATCGATTCATCAAAGTGAGGACGTGAAAACCATGCAAACAAACGAAAAGCACGCGGAAAAAATATGACATGATTTAGGATTAGAGAGAAGAGAAAGAAAAAGAGAATCAAAATCGCGTACTAACCTTGATGTGTGAGGTGAATGAAGAGATTAGCGAGGAGAGGAAGATTGAATCGAAAAGGTGATCTAGATTTGGAATGGGAAGAGTGAATTAGGGTTCGTGAAGGAGAAATTGGGGTTTTGCTTGCGAGAAGAGACCAGAGGCGGAGACACTTCATCTGCAAGGAATTGCTATCCAAAATATTAAAACGCATTCACATGTGATGTTTATTCGTTTGTTTTTAGTTTTTAAAAATTCAATTTATTTTACATTTATTTTTTATTAAATCACAATGACATTATCTCTGATATCAACTTATTACATGGACACTCGTTTCGTAAAATTGCATTTCTTTTGCACCCTTCTTTGTCCGTGAACTGATGTTTAATTTTAAGTGAAAAGTTGAATTACCCTTCTCACTTATGCTGCCATGGATTTCAACGATTATGCTTCTTCTTTGTCGTCGCTATATGCGCTAGTACCTTAGATGTGCTCGTTGCAGCCAAATCAGGCACCACCGCAAGCGTTGTTGCACTCAGCTTGTCTTCTACAACGACACCATTATCCTTGTCGTAGCGTCGCACGGCCTCAACGCTGCTGTCCTCGCCACATTCCCCGTGTTCAGCTATGCTTCCAAAAGCCTCAAGGTACTCGACCTCCACAACAACAACATGATCGGTGTTCTCCCCCTCATCTTCAAACCCTAGAGCACATTTGCTCTTTTCTAACGAAAGGTGCACTAAGTGTTGGTTAAGTGAGAAGGGTAATTCGAATTTTCACTTAAAATTAAACATTAGTTCCCAAAGACAAAGAGGGGTGCAAAAGAAATGCAATTTTACGAAACGGGTGTCCATGTAATAAGTTGATATCTGAGATAATGTCATTGTAATTTACTCAAAAATAAATGTAAAATAAAGTTAATTTTTAAAAACTAAAAACGAACAAATAAACATCACATGTGAATGTGTTTTAAATATTTTGGATAGCAATTCTGTGCAGATCAAGTGTCTCCCCTCTAGTATATTCTCTTCTCCTAAGCAAAACCCCAATTTCTCCTTCACGAACCCTAATTCACTCTTCCCATTCCAAATCTTGATCACCTATCCGATTCAATCTTCTCTCCTTGCTAATCTCTTCGTTCGCCTTGCACATCAAGTTTAGTACGCAACTCTGATTCTCTTTTTCTTTCTCTTCTCTCTAATCCTAAATCATGTCAAATTTTTTCCGCATGCTTTTCATTTTTTTGTATGGTTTTCCCGTCCTCTCCCTGTATCTCTTATGAATCAACTTTTCTTTGAGTTGATGCAGAGACAGAACACAAGTGTTTCTGTATGCTTCCTTCCAGTTTGTTCTTGATGACTATTCTCTATTCATGTCGATTCTTTGTTAAGATGTGACAGAATGATCCTTTTGAAACAATATGAACAGCACACAAATCAAGAGGGGGGATGAATTGATTGTTCTTGGCCAATTAAATTTTCTTTAACAATCAGAGTTGAAAGGGATCGTATCACAAAACAAACATAGAACTCTTTTAATCAATAAAACTCCAATTTTTATAGAATGCAATTACAATAAAAATGTTTCTGTTGATTATGAAAAGTTATACCAACAAATGACAATTAATAACCAAAAGAAAAGATAAAGGAAGAAGTAACCAATATCAAGATTTATACTGGTTCACTTCTCAATCCTAGAGAAGCTACATCTAGTTTCCTAACCAAGTAGTTAGAATTTAACTATTTGCAATCTGTTTCTTACAAGTTTATACAATCACTTTCAATCAAACCTAGATTAAGAACAAGGTATCTAATTCCCTTAGTCCCTCTGTGATCAAGACTTAGAGAAACACCCTTCTTTAATCTTCCCACTAGAAAAACCTATTCTAGACAAACTTTAAAAAAACTATTGCACTAGTTTTAAAACTCAGAATTTCTAAAAAAGAATTACAACCAAAGTAGTAAGGAGAGAAACAACTTGATGATCAAATACTATGATCAAATACTGATGAATACAGATGATTAAGATTCTTGAATCAAGGTTGAATGAATCTCTCCAAAGCCTTTTCTTTTTGCAAAAAATGTCCAAAAGGAAATCCTCACAAGGTTTCTTTATGATTGATGAAACTGCGGATTTGTGGATCAAAATACTGAATAGCTCGTAGTATCTTTTCTCTCTTCAGAAAGGGTTATAATATTCGTTGTTTTTAGTCCAAACAAATAACATCTATTTATCAAGAAATTGTTTTAATTGTTAATAATCGATTAAATCACTTATGTAATCGATTAAAGTGTTCTTGAGGCTTTCTGGAAAAGACTTATAAACAATGTAATCGATTAAAACACAAAGTAATTGATTATCACAGGAAACTTTAATCAAAATAGTTGTCAAGTAATCGATTACCACCATGGTGTAATTGATTATCACAAGAAGTTCATTCTGTGATTTTGAATTGTGCAATTGATTAATATAATCTCGTAATCGATTAAAATGTTCTTTGTTTTCAAGTAATAGATTACCACTTGTTTGTAATCGATTAAACTAGTGAGAAAACATTTTTTCCAAAACTTGAAACATGGAACACTTAACTTTTTATGCACTCATGAAAACCTTGTGTTTCAGAAAAGCTTTTTATGAAACTTTTGCTTTTATGAAAACATGAATGAGAATTATACAATGGATCATAGGAAACATTGTAACACCCCAAAATTTTGGGAATTACAGTCAATTACTAGGGTAAAATGTTAATGAGAGGCAGTATAAAAATTTAGGGAAAAATGACGAAAATACCCCTGGACATTTTGTAAATGATCAAATTACCCCTAGGTATTTTAGCAAGATATTTTAAGGAGGAAATTTTATAAATACTCTTGGATGTTTGAAAAATGATCAGAACACCCTTAGGGTGATACTTACAGAGATATCCTGAACATTTTTAGAAATGACGATTATACCCCTAGGGTGAGTGGTGAAATTACCAAAATGCCCTTTAGGTCAAAAAATGATCAGATGACTTTAGAAATTTGTGGGAACCTCAGTAGTGGATAAAATGATTTTAGATAACAAATTATTAGCAAGGTTGATGGCAGAGAACCCTGAACTAGAATTTCTAGGAATTTTGGAAGATAGTTTGGAAAAGAGCTCGATCTAGGCTAACTCAAGCATCTGAAAAACACAGGAAAATGATAGATACAATCTATAGAATTTTCTCTTAATTATAGGATGAATAGACTTCTTTAGAAAGCTAGTTTAGTAGTTTTACTAATTAAAAGCAAGATGGACCAATAAGAATTCAAATTAAGTTATTACATGTAATTGAGGAAAAATTTGTTGATTTGGTTCTATGAATTAAGCCTTGGTCGTATGATACCAAGATCAATGGAGAAAAGCTTTAAGAAACTTCAAGAATGGACACATGGGTGTTTAAGAAGCTAGGATACATGCCATTGGTCCATTTGTAAAGTAAGGTAATAATGAATTAAGAATATTTTTTTGAAGAAAACTTCCTCTTGACTCCTTTGGACACATACCAACGGTCAAAAGTTAGATATGTGGGATAGGATTATACCTTTAAAATTTTAAAGAGATCCAACGGTTAACAAATCCAAAATAATTATTTTACAGAAATGGGTTTTTCAAGAATAAACAAAAGCATAAAACACCTTAACCTAAGGCTATTCCACGTGAGAAAAGAGACCAATTGAGGATTGCTTTCCAAGCAAGGAAATCCAACGTGCAACAAGGGAGAAGAGTGAAGAATCTTCAAGACTTGGACACTTGGATGGACAATATTCACTAGCCAATGATAAGAAAACAAGTAGAAAGTAAGTTATTATGACTAAGGAAGATATTTGCACCAACAAAAGACTAGGACCGGAAATTAAGTAGGACTTGAGAGGAGTGTACGTGCAAGAATGAATGGAGAAGCCTTGAGAATGTTCAAGACCATAGCCACTTGTAAGGAGGAGAATGGCTAACCAATGAGAAATTAAACACATGGAAAGCTAGTAAGATATTTTGTAATAAAAATCAAAACCAATAAGCCTATAAAAAGAAGCAAGACCGAAACTATGGGCTGGTTGGAGAAAGGCATACGTGCAACATCCATTCCCAAAACACTTCTATTTCATTCCTTTCTAATTCTACCATTTACATAGAACCCAAAACAAAGGCCTA
>PYAF01002704.1:144098-158139 GCA_007407185.1 Glycine tomentella | reverse complement strand
GTGTGGTGGTAGGTGAAAGGAGAATTAAGATGTATACTAGATGTGAACCTTTGCTTGTAAAGGTTTAAAAGAATTAGATATTATTTATATTGAGGATTATTAGTTAGACTACTAACATAATTTTTCTGTAGTTAAGGTTATTCTCTGGTTATGCATAAGTTTGGTAATAATCTTACTTAATTAAGGTATGGTGGTGTAATCATACTTATAAAAGCTTATTGGATAAAATATGGTGGTGTAACCATACTTATGATATATATGATGATATAATCTGTGTTTTACTTATGCATTTGATTTTTTTTCATATGGATGATTTATGTGATTAAGATAGGTGGATTCATGTTTCCATGTTCCAAGTCCAGTACGAGGCTTTGGGGAAACAAAATCTAATGCTATATACAGTACAATATGTAGTACCCATGGGCAAGGATATATGGCAAAATTCATGCATGTTTGCGTAAGACTATAGCAGCGACCACGCTCAGCGTGGCCACATACAGTACGATATGTGGGCGCCATTTGCCCTGGGATAGTTCATCTCATGCATTCATATAGTTTGCATATTGCTTGTAGATGTGTTTGATCTTTATGATTTTACTAACCTAATAATAGGGTCGAGATTTAGCTTTGCCTACTGAGAAATTTATTTCTCACCCGAATTGTTTCATTTTTTTTTTTTAGATGACGATGATGGACAGGTTCCGTGAAGCCTTGGAGTAGTGAAGAAATATAAACGAAGCTATGTAATAAGCTGGATTTTGAGAAAGTAGTGTACTTGTATTATTTAAACTTTTGTATCAGAGACATTGGCTATGTATACGAGTAGCAAATCCTTTGCAAATTTTACGCTTTAAAATCTTTACTATTATTCGTTTCTTAGAAAATTTATCTTTAAGTAAGAATAAAATTAATAAAGAATAAGTAGAAATTTAGGTCGTTACAATGATGTCTAAAGCCCGATCAGTGGCTTGGGAAGAATAGACGCTCGGCCATTGCAGCCGAAACACAAGAAATAAAGTAAATCAAGAATGATGACAATCGGATAAATTAAAACAACGTGCAATAGATTGTGCATTGTCAAAGGAAAATAAAGTATGCGGAAATTGTTCAAATTAAAAATTACAATTAAAACCCGCATCCCGGCCCTTCAGCTTTCTCCACCATCTGGGGCTGGAGTCTCCTCGGGCGTGCTCACCAAGCTCTCCTCCTCCTCCTCGCTGTCGGAGACTGTTAGCAGTTGGCCATTCCCGACGTAGGATTTGCAGTCCATACCCGTGGTGTTTAAATTGACGCCGGGATTCAAGAACCGAATCTGACTCATGGCATTGTCAAATGAGGCTTTAATGGACCGTTTTAGTTGTGACCGAACGAACATAAGCTCGTTGGTGGTGTCGTCTACTTCCTTATTCTTCTTTTCATTTAAGGCAAGTAGTTCGTCACAACGGACACGAGCGTCGCGGGCCCTACCACGAGCCACAGTTAGACTCTCCTCCAGCTTGGCGACAGTGGCACGAGAAGATTCAGCTTCTGCTTGAAAGGCTTCAAGTTGAGGCCGGGAAGCTTCAAGCTCGGTGGCTAGCTTAGTCGCCGACTCTTGCGCTTCCTTAGTCTCGGCCCGGGAAGCCTCCAATTCCCTAGCCGAGGTCGCTGCAATTGCCCGAGCTATGTCCAGCTTCTGTTGAAGCCGCCGGGTCTCATTCTCAGAAGCTTCGAGCTCGGCAGCCACCTTGCAAGCCTTTTTGTTCAGAGATGCCAAACTTCCAAGCAAGGTGGCACTCTTCAAGCAGGCCAGCTCCATTGAGCTCAGCTCCTCCAACTCTGGGTTTGAGAGGGGGACCAGCTTCGAGTATCACTTGGGCACCCGGGCAACTTGGAAAAATTCTCGAGTTACGCCCTTGTCCCAAAGAGATCGGGGGGAAAGCTGGACGCCCTCCTCGAGGGACTCGGTCGCCGGGGCAGGAGCGTCGACAGAGGTCGGGCATCCGGGGCGATCTCCTCCGTGGGGGTGTCAATAATCACAAGGGGGACCGCGGCCACAGGAGAAGAACGTGGT
The DNA here is from genome assembly GCA_007407185.1 of Glycine tomentella. Taxonomy (NCBI): domain Eukaryota; kingdom Viridiplantae; phylum Streptophyta; class Magnoliopsida; order Fabales; family Fabaceae; genus Glycine; species Glycine tomentella. The sequence continues at coordinate 156,086 of PYAF01002704.1, read as the reverse complement.
GGAGAAGCTGGAGGGGCGTCTGGAATCGGATCAGCAAAAGTCGCGGTCGGGCTAGATTCACTAGTCGAAGCCTTGCCTTTTCCCTCGGTCAACCTGCGTCTCTTCCGAGTCCTGAGGGCCGCAAGGTGCCGGGGGATAGGGACAGAGTCCATTTCGACCGCTGCACAACAATAGAGTGAACATTAGCAAAAAATAAACGAAATTCTCAAGCACTATCAAAAGAAATTCAAACTAACCACACTGGACATAATAAGCTATCGGAGCCAAGTTTTGTGAGTCTCTGTACGCTAATATCCGAGCTACAGAAGTAGCGTCGGAGTCCGACAACCGAGTCCCGTTGGTTCGATAAGAAGCTGGAGGGGAGTCGTGATGGCTGGAGGACCAGTATAGTGGGAACTTCCAGGATCCCGGAAAAGAGTCGGATGAGTTTGAAAAGAATGGATGTTGGCCGGGTACGACAACAACCTTGAAGAATTTGTCTTTGAAGCTTTTGAAGGAATCAGCAAATAAAGAGAAGAGCCGACGGTCGGAACCACGATCGTTACGACCCTGGAAAGAGGTCCACCCTTTCCGGTCGGCAGGCTCTTTGCCTGATCGGCTGGTTTGAACAGAGAAAAAAATAATAGAATAAGGAACAAGTGCAAGGGATTTCAAGCTTTTGACAGAGAATTTCAGAGGCTTGCATAAAAGCCAAACCATTGGGATGAATTTGAGAAGGGGCAACGTGCAAATGATCTAACACCCGCAATTGGAAGTCGGTAAAAGGAAGACGGACTCCCAACCGAGTAATTATTTCACTATAAAATAAAAAAAAGTCTGGATCATTCCCTTCCCGGGCGGAGCAAATAGGTTCACCCGGGCAGGGCAGACAGACATGAAATCCCTCTTGAACACCGAGGGAGAGTAGGGCAAGGCTCTCGAAATCCAGCACTGAGGTATACTGTAGCACCTCGTGGGTTACCCAGGGGAACCTACTTGACAAAGCAGGAGAGATAGTTTGAGATTGAGACCCGGCTGTAGATTCCTTAACAGTTCCGATACAAGAAGAGTCCATAATTACCTACGATAATAAAGAAAACAACAATTAGTAAAATACCTGGAAGACGAACCGTCAAGGGGCTAGGATTTGACGAAGTCCCAGCCGGTACAGAAATCAGTACAACGACATTATCATCCAACCTGTGTATCGGTATATGGATGGGTTTAGATACCGTGATGGGATTATGTCGGCACCGATCCAATAGGGCCTCAACCTGTTTATCGAAATCCTTATTGGCTAAATACAGAAATTCATCAACACATTTCGAACAGGTTCATATCGGATTTCGAGTTGTGGCTCGGGCTTAGGGTTGTTTCTAGGGGCAGTACTCAGAGAGACAGGAGCCCCGGGGGGTACCCTAGACTCTGAGGAAAGTAATGCAGACCTTTGTCGTGACGATGACCCTAGCCTAGAAGACCCTAACTGGAAAGAATTAGGGGATTGGGGAATTGAGGCTTTTGAACTGCCAGGGGCAGAAGGAACCCGAAGCAGGGATTTCTTCTTTTCTTCTTCAGAAAGAGGAAGACCAAAAAGTCAGAATGCAGAACGAGGGGGAACCATTCTGCGAATCTTTGCCTCTTCCTCAGGGGTATATTGCATGATATAAATCCTACTAAAAATGTACAAAAGTTGGAAACTATGGGAAACGAATGGAATTTGTAAGAAATTAATGGTACTCAGGGTTTTGCAGAACAAGACGAAAAACAAGAAATGGTAGTGAATAAAAGGAAAATGTAAATGAGAAGTACCTGGAACAGGGAAAGGTTGATGGAAGGAGAAGCGACAACGAGAGACAAGTGGTTCAGAGAAGATACAAGGGAAAATGAGAACGCAGAAGTCGCAAAGGCAAAAGTAGAATGAGGCACCAGAATGAAATAAAACGAAAAAGGCTCATTAAACGAAAAGAGTAACCGCCAGAATTCAAAAAGAACGTGGAGTGGTAACTGATGGATGCGGAAGGTCATGGAAGGGGCAGTTACGTCATTACTACGAAAAGGAAATGATTAAAGCATGAAACGACAGGAATTATCACAAAGACACGTGGCAATTGAGAAAGAGAAGTCGCTTCATTTCTCGATGTTTATAGCTGTTCAGGCTATTTGAAAAGACAAGACATAGCTCGGTATTGAAATGAGTTGGAAATGACACGAGAACTTAGAGAGGTTGATTACCTCGGCTCGGACTCCCCACACGTGGTCGGTTCCTCACGTGGTCGGTTCCACACATGGTCGGTCCCACACGCGGTCGGTTCCACACTTGGTCGGCTCCATTATACATCCCGGCCACCAAGGATACTAGATGACCGGGCTGAGGGGCATCTGTTACGGATAAAAGATATATTATCTTTTCCCCTATTAATTCAAATATTAAAATTTCCAACAACTCATTATCATAACCGTGTGAGAATGGAAGATTTGCTGTTACAATCGCTGCCAGTTATCTATATCTTCGAAATATCCTGGAAAATGATAGCGGGCTTCAACTGTTTACCATCAAGGCCCAAGTTAGCTTCCTATAAATAAAGCATTCCCCATAGTGAAAGGTACACACAATCCTGACTCTCTCTAATGGCCTCTGGTTTACGGTCAAACTTGGACTTCAGTATGGGTTCATCTCTTGCCTCTCCTTCTGTAGCCATGCCTCTGGGTTCATGATCAGACCTTTTATAATCTTTCAGCTTATCAATGGCCACCTTTACCATTGCATCCTTGGATTCAATATTAGCTTCTTGAGCTCCCTTTGGCACTGAATTGTCAGTATCAGCTGGGGGGACTATTTTGTGGAACATCCTACCAATTGGCAATGATTTAAAATATGTTAGATCAAACCTTATAGTTGATTGTCAATAATACATGTTTATTAATGCCAACATTTGTCTTATAACATCCAACTGATGCTAATTTGCACCACCACTAAGGAAAATTACAATAAATATGGATAAAGTGGGCATTACCTTTTTGGTGTTGATTGAGACTTTGATTCTGATGATTTGTTGGAGAATGTAAAGTCCCCATCCTTGCAGACTGTTATATATTGTGCCTTTGGAAGGCTATAAAGGTGAGCCAGAACCCTGCAAACTTCATCAATCCCAAACTTCTCCCCCATTAAATGCCTTTCACTATGGTGGGTTCACAGGAAGTGGTACTTGGAACCTGCGAGCAGCAGCATATCAAATCCACAAGCCACAACCTCACTCTTAAATCGAACACACAATGTAGTTCTCAAACTACATGAGAAAAGAGAGTTAGGGAAGCATAAAGCCATGAAACAAAGCATCAGGTGAATACAAAAATATTGCAGTTAGGCAGGTGAATACTGAATAATAAACAAATATTTTACTCCACTACAAATTATGCTAGGATCCAATGTTGGTGATACAAGATTATAAGAAGCATAAGTGTTTGCTAATAGCTATGAGATCAACAGTTCCAACAGCTTAATAAGGTATGATACCCTTCAAAAGATTTGTTGCTCATTCGATAACAACTACAAGCTAAATGGCTTCAACAGTTTAACAAGAATCTCAAAATTTTATGTAGTAATAGTGTCATACTGTACAATATTCGTAAAAGTTAAAACATCTTCTCATTTTTATAATAACTATTGCTTTCATTTTAACAAGGTAACCATAAATCCTTGAAGGCTAAAACTACATCATAAGGTTGTGGGGGAAAAAAACTACTGGACAATTTCGTGAAGGTTTTGTTTTTTACTTGACAAAATGAATTACCAGGATAAACATGTCTCTTTAAATTGTATGTTGCATCCAAGTACAATCACCTTGATAAAACATCCAAACTGGAAGCACAGACAAAGACTACTATACAAGAACACTTTCCAAAGTATAATGGAACAGAAGATACAGTCTAATTCAGGATTCTTGTGGAAGAGAATAAATCATGGCGTACAGTATGAACATGCGCAAAAATACACAAGCAGCATTAAAAAAATTATATATGCAATTATGTACCTATCATTAGCCAGATTCCTAGCTTCTTGCCTCAATTCTGGAGGTGTTTCGAGGGTAGCAAGGTAGTTTGATATAAACTTATGAGGATGTTCAACATGACAAATGAATCCCATTTCTTTCAAAATATGTCTTTATGTTATGCTCAACTCCATTTTCAAATCAACATATTTCTGTTCATGAACAAAGAAAATAGAAAACATTCAAATAACCAGAATTTATTGAAATAAGACTCATATCATGTGTTTGGATCCAATTCAAAATTTGATGCTCAAATCACCTTAAATTATCACAAAAAACGTGGAAGCTACTTGTAGTTGCTTCCACTTTTAGAAATTTGAACTCTTTTCTTCACAAGTAAATAGATTAATGCCTGAGGAGCAAATTTGGCAGTGTAGAATGTCTTGTTGGTTTTCATTGTAGTTTTAAATTGCATAATAATTTCTTTTCCAATGCCATCATCCACATGAATAAGCCCAACCTACACATCATGTATATATAAATTTAAGATGCAACTTCTCAACTGTTTCCTGAGCAATATAATAGAAATGAAACAATAATTTGTTCTTCCAATCAGATAACATGGAAAGTAACCTATTGTGAACTCAATTTCAGCATGCTTTTTTGTCTTAAATATCCTTGTACTACTCGTCTTTATACTAAGAAGAAGCTTTTGTATGGTTCATTATGCTGAATTATTATTAATATAATGTCCACAATACATATAGGCTACCAAAACTTCCTTTAAAAGTATGAAATTATATTAATTTGTGATGTTTTATTTAAATATTTTAAGATAATTATAATTTTTTTATATTATTTTTTATTATAGATCAAGTCATATTAATCAATTAGTAATTTATCAATTCAATCAATGACTTATCATGACCGAGTCAATTTTAAAATTGTGCTCCATACACATGGTAAACATATTTTGATAATTAGTCTTGAGGAATGGGAATCAATAGGCACACTCCCATTCCTTCAAAAATTAAAATTCTCAAACAAGGAGATGTCTCTGCATAAACCTTTCCCTTTCCTCCCTTCCCCTCCAAAATCCCTCTCCCAAACAAAGCCTTTGTTTGGGAGTTAGGAGGGGAAGGGAAGGAAAGAGATTCAAGGGGAAGGGAGGGGAAGGAAAGGGAGGAAAATGAGTGAAGTTCCCTTTTCCTTGTTTGGAAGTTAAAAATATATTAAGAGAGGGAAATAGAGAGTTAATAAGAAATTTTTACAATTTTTTCCTTATTTAAAAAATTAATACATTCTATATTTTACACTGATTAGGGTAAAATAGTAATTTTATTAACACTGCTTGTATAAGATAATAATTTTAGTTACTTTTCCTTCTAAAAACCCTCCAAATAGGGGGGACAACAATTTTAAGGCTTTGGAGGATTCCATAGGAGTTTTGAAAATCCTCAAATCCTTTCCCTCAAAAATTAAAACTCTCAAACAAGGAGAGGTCTGTACCTAAACCTTTCCCTTCCCTCCCCTCTCCTCCAAAATCCCTCTCCCAAACAAAACCTTAAGGCCTTGTTTGGGAGTTAGGAGGGGAGGGGAAGGAAAGATATTCAAAGAGAAGGGAGGGGAAGGAAAGGGATGAATATAAGGGAAGTTCCTTTCCTTGTCAAAAAAAAAATAGAATAACTTTTCAGATTAGGAAATCCTGAAATTTATTGGTTAACTTTAAATTATTAGACTTTTGAATAAATTACACTAATCATCCCTTAAATTTTATGAAATTACACAAACTCTTTTCTTGGTTTTTTTAAACAATTATAGTAATCTCCCTTATAGAAGAGTATAGTGTAATATTTTCAAATAATCAAGAAGAGTTAGTGCAATGTATAAAAGAGTGTTAGGCTTTGTTTGGGAGAGGGATTTTGGAGGGGAGGGGAGGGAAGGGAAAGGTTTAGGTACAGACCTCTCCTTGTTTGAGAGTTTTAATTTTTGAGGGAAAGGATTTGAGGATTTTCAAAACTCCTATGGAATCCTCCAAAGCCTTAAAATTGTTGTCCCCCCTATTTGGAGGATTTTTAGAAGGAAAAGTAACTAAAATTATTATCTTATACAAGCAGTGTTAATAAAATTACTATTTTACCCTAATCAGTGTAAAATATAGAATGTATTAATTTTTTAAATAAGAAAAAAATTGTAAAAATTTCTTGTTAACTCCCTATTTCTCTTTCTTAATATATTTTTAACTCTCAAATAAGGAGAAAAGAACTTCCCTTATTTTCCTCCCTTTCCTTCCTCTCCCTTCCCCTTGAATCTCTTTCCTTTCCCTCCCCTCCTAACTCTCAAACAAAGCCTTTTGGGAGAGGAATTTTGGAGGGGAAGGTAGGGACAGGTTTACGTAGAGACATTCCCTTGTTTGAGAGTTTTAATTTTTGAGGGAAAGGATTTGAGGATTTTCAAAACTCCTCCGAAATCCTCCAAAGCCTTAAAATTGTTGTCCCCCTATTTGGGGGTTTTTAGAAGGAAAAGTAACTAAAATTATTATTATACTGGTCAGTGTTAATAAAATTACTATCCTACCCTGGTCAGTGTAAAATATATAATGTATTAATTTTTTAAATAAGGAAAAAATTGAAAAAATTTCTTATTAACTCTCTATTTTTCCTCTTTTGATATATTTTTAACTCTCAAATAAAACTTCCCTTATTTTCCTCTCTTTCCTTTTCCTCCCTTCTTCTTGAATCTCTTTCCTTCTCCTTTCCTCTTAACTCCCAATCATAGCTTAAGAATACAATTAACCAGGCCAATTGGGTCACACCCATGACATTCCATTTCCCACTCAAGTCTCTCTCTCCCTCCCTCACGCTCACGCAGCCACCAACAACATAGAGCACTAGAGAGAGACCAGCTCTTTTTTGTCTATCTGCCAATATTTCTCTGTTGTCAGATCTCATCAAACACCATCCAAATGCCTTCAACTTCCATCTGAGTAAGTAAACCGATGATGGCTGAAACCCTAATTTTCTTCGTCGCCACCGTAGATCCTCCTTTCTTAACATTCTTCAATCGCACCTTTCTCTCCATCAAACGTCGCCTCCTCGCTCGCATTCTCCACTACCAAAACGACTCCGTCGCACACGCCAGGCAAGTCGTCATTTCTCTCCTCCGCTAAATGAATTCGTATCTCTTTCTTTCGATTTTCTCAAGACGACGTCGTTTGTGGTTGCTGCAGGATTTTCCGTGAAGTGGATTCGGCCACTGAGAAGAAGTGTGAAGTAAACGCGGGAGATTGTTTGTCAAACGACGAAAGTTTTGGCGCCGACGGGAATGGACGGCACGCCATTTTCAATGCGCTGGATACTATGCTTAAGGACAGTTTAGAGCGTCTTAAGATGATGAGGTTAGCTCCGATTTTATCTAATTCGAAGAATTTAGTGCGAACTTTGAAGTGATATGTAGGTTGAATTGAATTACCATAGTGGCATGCATATATGATATAAGCAAGGTTTCAATCATCGGTTGAGATCCCATTGTGGTTTTGTAATGTTTGTTGACATCGCAGACAAATGCGACCGATGTGGTCTCAATTATGGTCGCGGACAGTTAAAAATCTTGATGTTGCAGCCCAAATCAGGGTCGTGGACCATTTTTTAAAACCTTGGATATGAGAGTAAGAATAAATATTGAGTTATTGACTGTTAGATATGATTATGAATGATCAAGATTATGGATGCGTCTGGAATGAACAACTTAATTAAGCACTTATTAAGTGCTTATCATGTAAGTACATATGTAAAAGGTTCATTTGGATGAACTTCTCAGTAAGTACTGGTAGAAGAAGAAGAAAAAAGAAGAAAGTAGAATGAATGAAGCTTCTCTCTTAAGTTAAAGTTAGCTGATATGTAAGTTAAGATCAAATTTTGGAGAACTTCTATGAATCTGCTTATACATAAGCTAATTTTAACTTATGAGAGAAACTTATTGCATTTTACCTTATTTTCTTTTCCTACAAGTTTATCCATACAGGGCCTAAGTTGTTTTTATAATGAAATAGGAAGCATGGTTAAACTATTTTCAGGTATATTGTAAGTTATTTTTGTAAGTTATCCTAGAGAACATATTGAATTTATCTGAAAACAGCTTTTGGACTTATTATATTCATTTTTCACTGGCTCTTTCAAACACTTACACAAGTGTTTATGTCATAAGTCTAAATAATCTGTAAATAGCTCTTCCAAATGAACCCTAAAACACACAAGTCATATGAGTTTTTTAGAGGTCACGTGACTTTTTGAGATTTTAAAAACCTTCTAATCTTGACATCTATGTATGGTTGTATGGCCTAGATTTGTTCGTATCATGTAAAAATGGCTTTGTCGCTAGCTATATCCCCATATATGTATACCTGTTTTTTGTATACGTTAGCAAAAAGATGCAAGGGATTCCAATGAGTGACTTTTGGGTTAAATGTTGCAGGGAGAACCTATGTTTGGTAAAGACAGGTCTAACTATAGGATATGCATGTGAATCCAAGTATGCTGAGCATACAGCTACTATTAGGCGTTTGTGCTTAGATGGTAAGTTGGAAGCAGCTGTTTGGCTTCTGGGGAAAATGGCGCAGAAAGATGTTGTTCCTGATGTGTTTACCCACAACCATATTGTAAATGGGCTTTGTAAAATTGGTCTTCTGGACAAGGCGGATTTGGTTGTTAGAGAGATGTTAGAATTTGGTCCTCGTCCCAACTGTGCCACTTATAACACTTTAATTAAGGGCTATTGCACTGTTAATGGCGTGGATAGGGCTTTGTATCTGTTCTCCACCATGGCCTATACTGGGATTCTGCCAAACAGGGTTACTTGTAGCATACTGGTGCGTGCACTGTGTGAGAAAGGTCTTCTGATGGAAGCTAAAAGGATGCTCCTAGAAATATTAAAGGTTGATGACGAGAAAGGTATACCTGATTTAGTTACCTCTACTATATTTATGGATAGCTACTTTAAGAATGGAGCAATTATTCATGCTCTCAATCTTTGGAATCAGATGCTTCAGAATTGTACTAAAGTTGATGTTGTAGCTTATAATGTTCTCATCAATGGATTTTGCAAGAGTCAATTAATGAACCTTGCATATGGATATGCATGTGAGATGTTTAAGAAAGGTTTACTTCCTGATGCTTTTACTTATAATATTCTTATTGGTGCTCTTTGCAAGGAAGGAAAAATTAGTGAGGCTTGCTATACCGTTGGAGTTATGTCTAATATGGGAATTATGCCTGACCAAATTACATACCAGATTGTGATTCGAGGCCTTTGTTTTGACGGAGAAATTGTTAGAGCAAAAAACTTGCTTTGGTGTATGTTGAACAATTTAATAGTGCCCAAACCTTTAATATGGAACCTAATAATTGACTTATACGGGAGATATAATGATCTTAGTAATGCATATTTTACAAGAGATCAGATGCTGGATTTTGGTGTTTGCCCTAATGTATTTACTTATAATGCTTTAATTCTTGCACAAGTGAAGAGTGGAAATTTCCATGGTGCTTGCTCTCTGAAGGAAGAGATGATATCGAAATGTCTCTTTCCTGATGTGGTTACCTATAATTTGTTGATAGGTGCTGCTTGTAATATAGGACGGCCTGATTTTGCTCTTCAATTACATAATGAGATGGTGCAGAGGGGGTATGAACCAGATTTAATAACTTATACTGAACTTGTTAGGGGGTTCTGTATTAGAGGTAAGATGAAAGAGGCAGAAGAGCTCTATGCCAAAATACTAAAATCTGGTTTGTTGAATGATCATGTTCCAGTTCAGATTCTGTTTAATAAGTACTGCAAATTGGAGGAACCAGTTAGAGCATTTAACTTTTATCAAGACTGGTTGGAAAGTATAAAAGGGTAATCTTCCTTAATAAATTCCACATTGTGCCTATGGCTTCAGACATCATGAAGTTCTGGAAAAAGAAAGCCGCATTTGCTCGATTGAAATGTCAGCAGTAGCTCATACAAGTAATGAACACTCCAGGTGCGTGTTTACATTTTATCCATCACCATGTACTTTCAGTGATATAGTTGTCTCAGTCAAAGTCATCCAAACTGTTGCTAAATGTTGTACCTGAAAACTTAAATAGATTTTGGCTTGATAAGTGGGGCAATTTTATGTGCTGACTGCTGATTTGTGAATTAGTTTTATATAATTATATGATGTAATTTTGTTAAAATGAAAATGGGCTGCTACGTGTAACATTATGTGTGTGCTGTTTGGAACTTATAATTGCTATATTTTTATAAAATGCTTAACTTGCATGGAAATTTACTTGCTATAAACCTGTCCTCAGAAAATGGATGTATTCTCATTGCATCCGTGTTTATGCTTATCATGTTATACTTGTATTTTATTATAGACCCTGATCGATTTAATGCGTATAGTGGAGTGATCCCCATCTGGATGCATGTGGGTCCAGGCACACCAGAGATGGACCCAATCCAACTATCATTTTTTTGTCTACTGAGGATTAGTGATTTCTAGGCACGTCCACCTCATTTAGATTTTTGATCGTGTTTCTCTCGTGCTTAGTAAATATTAGTATTAGATAGGCTGTGTCCTTTTGTGCCTTGTAGATATTTTGTCAAATATATCTCTTTTTAATAAAGTTTCCCTCATTGCGTATTGTATTGAGGACACTATGTCTTTTTGGCTTGGTATATGACCTACTATAGAGGCTGGTTTCTTGTGACCCATTTAGAAGTTGGTCTGTGAATGCTATATGTGGATATTGTACTGGTTATATGTGTATGCTTATCACCTCTTTCTCTAATGTTCTTGTATTTCTTTTGCAATAGTTGTGTATGGAGATTTAAATTGCTGCTCATAATTTCTGAATTTTCATGAAAAAGAAAATACGGTAGTGTATCATATAATAAAAATTCAAAAGTTATCAATGCCTTAAAAAATTTCCCTTCCAAATTGAGTTTTAAATTTTAAATATAACAGTTAAAAATCTGGTATACAAGTAGCCACGGTATCACAACTATGATTGTTTGATTATTAATTACAAATATATCTTTAATTTTGGATTTTTTTTTTCTTTTTATGCACCTATTTGTGTAATGTAAATTATAAATTATTTATCTTGTACATATAATCTTTAGTGTAGCAGCCATCCACTATCTGCTATCATGATATAGCATTTTTTGGGTAGGCCACTCTGCACTGCTATTTGGTATTGATAACTTCTTTGTAATGATCAGAAGAACCCATAATATTTACTAGAGTAGCATATTATCAAAACCCAACCAGCAAGATTGATTAGCCAAAATTTCTTGGCTATTGCTTTGGTAGTGTATAAATTGGGAAAAACAAACCAAGCTGCATATGTCGTATCTCATAGAGGAATGGGAATTAATGGCCTAACTAGGCCACTACCGAGGATGCAGATAAAGTGCTAGTAGTGCAAGTAGATCCGGTTTTGGAGAATGTTTTGGACAAAATAGGAGCTGATACTAACTCCAAACGGTACAATAAAAAGGTTGAGAGAAGAGATGAGAGAGAGGGTTAGAGAGAGAAACAAAGGGTGGGCGAGAGAGCGCTATCACGCCGGGGAAAGGTATTATACACACTATGCGGTGTCAGTAGCGCACAAGATAGGAAACGGTTGTAACAAAATTGGAGGGACGCAGTAGATGTTGCATCCTTTTACTTCACCAGATTCCTAGATGATATGGGAGAAAAGGACTTATGGCCTGAATTCAAAAAGTGGGGGGACATTAGAGAGATATTCATAGCAAAAAACAGGAACAAAAGCGGTAGAAGGTATGGTTTCGTGAGGTTTAAAGGCGTAGTAGATGTTAAACGATTGGAAAGGCAGCTGGACAACTTGATTATTGGCGGTCTCAAATTGCATGCAAACATCCCAAGACATGGAAGAGAAGGTAGAATCAGTGAGAATTAGAAAAAGGTGGGCCAATACGAGGTAGGGGTGCAAGGCAAAAAGGTTTTGTGGGGGGGGGGGGGGGGGGG
>PYAF01002704.1:115807-143998 GCA_007407185.1 Glycine tomentella | reverse complement strand
GTCATCCCTTTGGAGAAGTGGCTATGTGGGACCTGGGTAGGAAGCCTAAAGAGGCTAAACATGTTCAATAGGATTGAAGAAGAACTTGCTTGGGAGGGTGGTGAGGATGTAAAACCAAAATATATTGGAGATGACATGGTATTGCTTCTGGGTCTGACTGATTCCAAAGCAGAGGAAATGTGTCGAGGAGGTTGGTTCGGGCCTGTCTATGTTCCATACTCTGGAAAAATGGAACCATAAGATGAAACCTGGTTTTCATTTGGTTTGGGTGTTGTGTTGGGGTATCCCACTTCACGCTTGGGACTCTGAAAATTTAAGTAAATTGGTGGTGGGGGTAGGTGATGTAGTGGAGGTGGATAATGACACCGAAGATCTCCAGCGCCTTGATAGAGCTTGCATGCTTATTAAGACACCATGGCAACCTACCATACACCATAAGGTAGTGGCGCACATAAATGATGTTGAATTCACGATGAACATTGTCGAAGAAGTAAGTGCATGCTCTGGTAGGTGCAGATGCCGTAATGGTATCTTTCAGGGCTCATCAGAGGAAATCACCTCTGATGAGAGTGAGGTGGGCTTCAGTGTATCGTCGGGGAACAGCCTTACGACGTTCCAAACCCATTGATCGCCGCAGAGGGAGAGGGTAGCGGAGAAGGGAAGACAACCCTATTATCCAGCGGTTAATGTAACAATCGGGACCCTATGGATAATGGGTACGTTTCTGACATCAGGAACAATAAAGGGGAGACAGACAACGAGGTTCTTGGTGAAAAGCTGACAACAAGCAGGGGCGACCATGGAGGAGACAACAACTGCTCGAGAAGTTCAAATTTGGGGTTGGAGTTGACGGGGCAAGGGGATGATACAATATGGAAGGTCAAAGCTGCTGTTCATAAGGGGTCAGAACATGAATATCAGAATGGGGAAATAAGGGAGACGATGTTGGGCCCACAAATATGCCAACACTTAGAAATGGGGGTTAGGAGGTCACGTGAAGAGGGAGATGAAGTAGAACATGTTGGAGTGCCAGAAAACAAAAAAACACCTTTGGGCCCAAAGCTTATTGGGCCTCATCAAAAGTGGCAAGTGTACTCAAGAAGTAGGGGATGTAAGAAGGAAACAAAATCCAACAAGGCTCAAGAACAGCAAATCTGTTCCAATAAAATGCTGAATAAAGATAAGGGCAAGGAGGTGATTATTGACACATCCCCAACAAAAACGGGGGGTAGTGGCCTAAAGGAACTTGTTGAATGGGGGACAGAATATACTGAAAATATTCTGGGCCCTATGGAAGTCCCAAGTTCCTCTACCAGTGCAATACACACAGTTGGCTTTTGGGAAATGGCAACACAATATGAGTCACATGTAGCAATCAGGATGATGTGAGCAAGCAAATGATTTCAATGGAGGAAAGAGACAAGGGTGAGGCATTGAGGTGGAAAATTAATGAGGTTGATTGATGAAGATTATGTCTTATAATACAAGGGGGCTGGGGAGGGGGGTAAAATGGAATTCAATTAGAAAAATCGTATGTAAAGAAAAAATAGATTTGTTGTGCTTACAAGAGACAAAGAGAGAAGCTATTGATAAGGAAATCTGCCAAGCATTGTGGGGTGATTCTAGTGCAACTTGGGCATGGCAGCCAGCATGTAATGAAGCAGGCAGTTTAATATGTATAAGGAGTGAGGTTTTCTTCAAATTAGAGAAAAAGGTGATAGGTAGTGACTTTATCTATCTGGAAGGCTCATGATTGGCAGAAAATAAGGTCACAATAGTCAATGTGTATTCACCCTATGAGGCAACTTTGAAGAGAGTGCTTTGGGAGGAAATTACTCAACTAAGCAGGGCAAATATGGGGGGATTATGGTGCATCATTGGCGATTTTAACAATATCAGAAGACCATCAGAAAGGCTGGGATTATGCCACAGCATGCAGGATGAAGGCATCGTCAAAGAGTTCAATGACTGGATTGCGGACTTAGAAGTTGAGGAGGTGCCTAGGATTGGGAGAAACTTCACTTAGTATAGACCGAATGGAACGACCAAGAGCAGATTGGATAGGGCCCTTGTATATGCAGATTGGATGTCTATATGGCAAGGAAGTACTCTAACTCACTTTGAGTCGCAACTACTTGGATCATTTCCCAATTTTGCTGAGATCCTCTTTTGTTGATTGGGGACCAAAGCTCGCTCCATCCCCGCTGGGGCAGAGAACCCATCGTTGTCTCGGCTGTGCTACCAGAGGCTCTGGGGAAGTCGGAATAGGAGAGCACTCATCTTGCTTTCCGGGTTCTAGATTGTTGGTTAGAGGATAAATCCTTTAGGAAGGTAGTTACAAAGGCATAGAATTCAAATTTGGGTCTTGGTTGGGGAGGATATATTCTAAAAGAAAAGATCAAGAGACTTAAACAAAAATTGAAAGTTTGGAACGCTGCACAGTTTGGTGACATTCAACAAAAGCTTAGGAATATAGAGCTGGAACTCAACAAGATTGAGGTAGAAGCTGAGGATAGACAGCTGAATGATGAAGTTACAAGGAGGAAACAATTACATGAACAGTTGTGGATAGCAGCAAAATCTAATGCATCTTTATTGAGACAAAAAGCTAGGTCTAGATGGATCAAGGAGGGGGACTGTAATTCATGATTCTTTCACTTAACAGTCAATTGGCAATGCAAAAAGAATATGGGGAGAAGGTTGATGGTTGATGGATGCTGGATTGAGGAGCCAAATAGGGTGAAGGAGGAAATTAGATTATTCTTCAAAAGGCAATTTGAAGAATTTGTTTCGGGTAGGCCTAAACTTGATGGGTCGAATTTAGAGCCCTTGATCAGCAACAAAATGATGCTTTGATAGCTCGTTTTGAAGCTTCTGAAGTGAGAGAAGCAGACTGGAGTTGTGGCAGCGACAAGAGCCCTGGCTCGGATGGTTTAAATTTCAAATTTATTAAGGAATTCTGGGATGTCTTAAAGTTTGTCCTGCTCTACTTCTTGGATGAATTTTATGTTAATGGAATCTTCCCAAAAGGCGAGAATGTGTCCTTCTTAGCCCTGATTCCTAAGGTTTATGATCCACAGAGCCTAAATGAATTCAGACCTATTGCATTAATTGGTTGCATGTATAAAATTGTGGCTAAGTTGTTGGCTACAAGATTGAAGGTGGTGCCATCCATCATTGATGACCGCCAATCAGCCTTCATAGAAGGACGCCAATTACTACAAAGTGTGATGATGGCAAATGAGGTGTTTGAGGAGGCAAAGAGGAGTAATAAGAATCTTTAAAGTGGGTTATGAAAAGGCCTATGACTCGGTATGTTGGGAGTTTCTTATATATATGATGAGGAGGATGGGTTTCTACCCCAAATGGATTTCATGGATCGAAGGATGCCTAAAATCTGCTTCATTTCCATCTCGGTGAACGAAAGTCCAACTGCAGAGTTCTATCCTCAAAGAGGCCTTAGACAAGGGGACCCCCTCGCCCCTTTCTTGTTTAACATTGTAGCGAAAGGTTTGACTGGGTTAATGAGAGAAGCCCAAGCCAAGAATCTGTATGAAAGCTTCAAGGAGATGTTGAGGAGTTTTGAGATGGTATCGGAATTGAAGGTAAATTGTAATAAGTGCAGCTTTGGCGTGTTTGGGAGTGAGCAATGGATATTGTCAGCTGCCGGATTCTTACACTGCAGGGTGCTATCTATACTTTTCCCCTATTTGGGCATACCAATTGGGGCAAACCCGAAGCGTTGTGAGACTTGGGATCCGTTAGTGAAAAAGTGAGAGGAAACTGTCTAAATGGAAACAAAAATATCTATTCTTTGGGGGAAGGGTGACCTTGATAAAATCTGTCCTTAACTCGATTTCCATATTTTTTTTCTTTTTTCAGGGTGTCGAAGAAAGTTGTGATTAAATTGGAGAAGATACAAAGGAGGTTCTTGTTGGGGGGGGTAGTAGTGATCAGAAGAAGATTCCTTGGGTGAAATGAGACTCAGTTTGTTTATCATAGGAGAATGGTGGACTGGGAATCAAGGATTTAAAGAGCTTTAATCTGGCCTTGCTTGGAAGATGGCGATGGAATTTATTTCATAACTCCAATGAACTGTGGGCACGATTGGTGGAGTCAAAGTATGGTGGTTGGAGGAATTCGGATGTGTCAAGGAATTTGGTTAGAGAATCTACTTGGTGGAAAGATCTAAGACTTGTATGTAATCTATTTGCCGAGGAAGGATGGTTTCATAGAGGGCTTCGGTGGAAGGTTGGATGTGGATCTAAAGTTCTATTTTGGGAAGAAGGGTGGTTGGAGAGAGGGTACCTTTGAAAGTGAAATACCTTAGACTATACCAAAACTCACAACAACAACAGAAATTCATCCAAGAATTGGGATCATTAGTTCGGAGTGAATGGGAATGGAAGCTTCGTTGGAGGAGACTATTTATGGAGGGTGAAATCGAGATGGTGGCCAAATTTTTGGAGGAAATTCAGGGGTTGGTATACATGCGCATCAATTAGATTCATGGTTATGGCTGGGAGTACCAAGTGGGTTATATGCAGTAGAGAGCGCTTATAGATTACTCAATAACAAAGTCACAAGGCAGCACCAAGATGAGGTGTTCAAGGATTTATGGAAGTTAAAAATCCCTTCTAAAGTTGCTTGTTTTGCTTGGAGACTATTGAAGGATAGACTGCATACGAAGCTGAATTTACGAAGAAGAAACATAAAAAACATTGATGCCTCTTGTCCTTTTTGTAGAAGCTATAAGGAGGATGCAACTCACTTATTTTTTGCATGTCATAGCATCTCGCCACTGTGATGGGAATCAAGGTCATGGGTGAAGACTGTAGGGTGTACTCGGATGTCCCAAGAGAACATTTTCATCAACATTCCTTCTGTCATTTAAAAGGAATCAGATTACACAGATGGCAAATGTGGTGGACAGTTCTGACATGGAGTATTTGGCACCATAGGAATAGGATTGTCTTCCACAATGAAGTTTTTAATGGCCAGAAGCTGTTGGAGGATTCTATTTTTTTCTGGTGGTCTTGGCTAAAAAATTTGGAGTTAGGATTTGATATTCCTTTTCATTTTTGTTCCAATAACATGAAGGATTGTTTTGGTTTTCACGGGAGGGCCTAAGATGTATTTTTTCATTTTGTTTCCTAGTCTTAAGTCAGAACTCAGTTGGCTTGCTCCATGATTTTCATGTTTTAATCCACCTTGGTTCTACTTTTGTTCTTGCTAGGGTGTATGCTATACAATACTTCTTGTATGTCTATTTATCTAATATATATATATATATATATATATATATATATACATACATATATATATATATATATATTATCTTTGCTTATAAAAAAAAACTAGAGCAAACCATGTTGGTGTATGAGAGAATGAAGAAAAGAGTGGCAACAAAAGGGGGAAAAGGAAGAGAGAGAAAGTAACAGAACAGCCAAGTGGTGGAAGGAGAATTGAGGAGGGGGATTCATGAATCCTAGAATGGAGAGAGAAATGGTTAGATGGAGGAGAAGGGGGAAGTAACTAAAGTCAGGTTAGATTGAGTAGATGAGCTGGTCCTCAGTCAGGTATTTACCATTTATGTTATCATATATTATCTATTTTCCATCTTGTAAGGAGCTTAGGTCCATTCTATTGTTATTGTAGTAGCTTATGTACCACCGACACCGACACGTGACACGTGACATGACACGACTTGACACTTCGACACGTCAATCTTAAAAAATTATGGATTTCGACACGTTGGGACACGTTTTAATATTAAATAATATTTTAAATTTATATAGTGTATATTTCATTTAATATTCAATAATTTAACAAAAAAATTAAACTAAACTAATAATACCCATCAATGTAACCGAAAAAATTCAAAGAGAGTGCATTTCAATCTTCAAAATAGAATATTCAATTATTCATAGACAAACATAAAATATGGAGATTATCTTCATGGAACATTTTCATCAATAACATTTGACTCCATTTCTGGCTCATCGAGCAAAAGAGTAGCAACTTCAAACATTTCAACATCTTCAAATGTATCAAATGTATCTCCAGCAATGTCCCACATTTTACTCTTTTTCCCTGTGTATATTGTGAACTCTTTTTTGATAAGAGCCGAAGGTTGCTATGTATATAAACCAAGTCTTCAGCACGTTTTGGAGTCATCTTATTCCTCCTTACAAAATGCATAAAAGATTAAGTACTACAATTGCGTTCAACACATGATGAAGAAGAAGGTTGTGCAACAATTCATAATGCTATCTTTTGAAGCATAGGTGTACAAGCACTATGAAGCACCCACGAAGCTTTGGGCTCCATAGAATATCGATGTTGGATGACATCATAATCTCTAAACCCCCCACTTGTACTAGCAAAGTCCACATACTCCAAATTTATTTTATTTCAGTCCCCAAGTTAGGAAAATATCTCTTTAAACATTTTTGTCTTTCTTGATTAATCTCTTGATCCTTGTGTGGAGGAACTCGACTAGAATCTTCATCAAGCCATTGTTGACTATAGTATCTAAAAGAAAAAAAAAGAAAAACAATTAACAGATTGTATCAAATAAGAGAAGTATCAAATTCATTCATATTTAAAAGCTTACCTGGGATTCAAAGCATGTGTCAAACAATGAAGTGGAGTTGAATTTTTGGTCCAACGATCCACAAGAATGCCATGGACCACGTCATAAAAAGTTGAGGTCTCATCCATCCTCTTCAATTCATGCAAATATATAGCTTTCTTCACTTTCTAAATTATCTCATCCCACATATCATAAATCAAATGAAGACAAGGTTTATCAGTGTCACAAATCTTGATCATATTATAAATGGGAGCAATGAAAGCAAATATGTAATCAGTTGAATCTCACCAAAGATCATCCAATATCTTTTCTTTCACAAATCTCGCCCTTCCCTAGATTATCATCTTTATACACATTCCATTTTTCACTGATTACAATATTTTGGAGACCACCTTTTATCAATTTGAACCTCTTTAACATCACAATCATGGAAGCAAAGCGAGTTTCAGCTATAGAAAGCAACTTGAATCTCACAAACTCATTAAACATTGACAGTCTTATAGAAAGATTTATTATGAAATGCTTTATTGTAGAAACATCTCCAACAATATCAAAAATCCAACTACACTCCTCATATGTTATTGGATTATTCTCCACATTTTTAGCAGAACAAATATTTATCACAGCTAAATTCAGTGTGTGAACAACACATGGTGTCCAAGTAATAGCTGAAAATTCTTGCCCAATAAGATGCCCTGCTCCCTTACAATTTACAGCATTATCCGTGATTACTTGAACCACTTTTTCATGCCCAACTTCTTGAATTACTTCTTGTAACAACCTAGCAATAAAATGCTTATCCTTAGTCTCTCATGAACAATCAACTGATTTCAAAAACATAGCTTCACCATCAGATACTGCCATGAAATTAATAAGTGGTCTCCTTTGTGAATCACTCCATCCATCACTCACAATACTAACATCCTTCTCATTCCATCTAGCTCGAATAAGTGCACACATCTTAGCGATATTTTCCTTCTCTTTCTGCAAAAGAGTGGTTCGCAAGGAGTTATATCCGGGTGACAAATAACCTCCAATATTATTATCCGCAGCATAAGTGAAGGCGACTTGAAAGTATGGGTTCCTTGCTAAAGTGAATGACAATCCTGGTTAATAAAACATCCTAGCAATCAAGTGGTTCAATTCTTCCCATGCTCCAACATTGAATGCCCTCTCAATAGGATTTCTTGATGAACTTACACCCTCAATTCCACTTCTTTTTTTCAAGCTTGAATCCATGGAAAAACTAGAAGGGGATAAAGGCACATTTTTGGGTGCATTATTCTTCAATCTCTCACTAGCTTCTTGTTCTAATTTCTCCATCTCTAGCAAGTCTTTTGTCTGCACATGTAAACATTTTGCAATTCCTTTACTTGATAATTTTAACAAATGAGCACTTATTCTAGTATATGAACTTTTAAAATCCTTTGAGCAAAAATTGCATTTCCAAGATATATTTCCTCCAGCTTCTGTTCCATTGCCTAATTTGGTAACATATTTTAATAATGGCTTTTTTAGAAATTCATCATCTCCACTACTTCCAATACTTGAATCCATTCTAAAAAAAAATACAGATAGCACAAGCCATAATGTATGTTATTGTTACAAGATAGAAATTTGGCACCAAAAGACACCTCTTTTTTATTTAATTTGATACACATAACAGATTTAGTAATAGTGTTTTTCCTCTAACACATTTTTGATGAAAAACAAATATATATAGGTGAGATTTTACAAACCAAAATTTTAGAGAACATGAATCCTCTGACTTCTTGGCTAAGATCTTCAATGCAGGGATCCTCCAAAGTTACACCTGCAACCAACAACAACATTAATAAGGGAATCAAAATAAAAATCCTTGAACATTTTAACAATTGCAAAATAGTCATATCTTTTCAATTGAAACACTGGATGATTATCATCATTCACATTAACAGAGCCAAGTGATTACTCAAAAATATCAATCAAATGAAAAAAAATATGAATTTGAACCTAAAAAACTAAAAAGCAAAACCTGTTTGGACCTAAAAAAAGATAAATTTGAACCTAAAAAAACTAAAAAATATAAATTTGTTTAAAGAGTAACAACACTAATGGTTTTTGTTTTTTTAAAAAAAAGAAAAAACCTAACAAAATTTAAAACGGCGAATGGCGACTGGTGAGTGGTGAGTGGTGAGAGTGAGAGTGAATCAGGGAACAGGAAATCCCATTTGGGGCTTTTGTCACTTTTGTGAGTGATGTCCCGTCCTGTGCCTGTTTGGGTGCAGGGTTGCATGCGAACGACGATCGACATAGAGAAGGTGAAAAAGCATGACGGTCGAGAGAGAAGGTGAAGAAGCGAACGAGTGAGAGGTTAGAGCAACGCGATATCACTTACCTATGATTGATGAGCGCGAACAATAGGTCGACAGTGGTGAGAACGACGGTTGGCGTGAACAGCGGGCGGAGGTAGAAGCGAATGGCGGTGAGTGTGAACAAGTGTGAAGCAAGAAATGTTGAAGCGTCGCGATAATGCCCGTGAGTGAAATTTAATATATGTAATTATTTTTCTTCAAGAAATTGCCCTTTGACTGTGTCGGACACGGTCAAATTCGCGTGTTGAACACGGTCAACGCGTCGATGTTGTTGACCGTGTGTTGGACACGGTGTCGGCTCATGTCGGGTCTTGTTGTACTCAACCTGCCCTGTATTTTAGTGTGTCCGTGCTTCATAGGTGGTAGCAGTATCTGCTTAAATCCTGTAACAGAGGCTTCTTCCTTTGAGTATTACGAGTATTTCCATATGCATTTCAGTCCAGTTTCTCCTATATCGGGGTCCTATCAATTGCTTATCCTTAAGGCAATAGAGATCATGTGCATAATCTTTGCACAGCGGCGCATGCTTCAACATGGGCTTGTGCACATCTTTGTTGGATCATGCAAATTGAATGGCCTAGCATTATGTTGTGCAGCTAGGTTTGACACTGCATGGTCCAGAACTTACGATTCTTGTCATTCATCTTGAAAATTGGCTCCTTTTGATAGGAAGTGCATTAAATTTAAGATGAAATACCAATTAATAAGATACAAATTTCATCCAAATTTCTTAAATTAACTAGTTGAATGACGGTTTATCAAAGTTACTTTGGGAGACCACTAGGTTAGCAGTGGATGATCTGCCAATCAAACGTCTAGAAGCATTGACCCATCGAGTTGTCATTTGCAACAATCACCAAGTGCCACAAGTATTTGGTCTACTTAAGATTGAATAATTGTGTCTAATATGAGTACACAGGAAATATATTTATATCAATAAGTACAAAAACTAATCTATCTTATAAAAGATGTGGGACTATTATATTATATGCATTGTATTACTCTAACACTCTCCCTGAAGCTGGTGCATATATATTGTGAGCACTCAACTTGTTACAAATATATTTAACCCGAGGACCTCTAAGGGCTTTAGTGAAGACATCTGCGAGTTGATCATTGGAGTTGACAAATTTCGTTTTGATTTCTCCCGATTGAATCTTTTCTCGAATGAAGTGACAATCAATCTCTATATGCTTGGTTCTCTCATGATACACAAGATTAGATGATATATGCAGCGCAACTTGATTGTCACAAATGAGTATCATGAGTTGTCTTTGTTCACAGAGATGGAGCTCTCTAATCAACTGTTTTAACCATATTAGCTCGCAGGTAGTAACTCCCATTGCACGATACTTAGCCTCTGCACTAGATTGTGCAACAATAGTTTGGTTCTTACTCTTCCAAGAAATCAGGTTTCCTCCAAAGAAGATACAATAACCTGAAGTAGAGCGTCTGTCCGAGAGTGAACCTACCCAATCGGCATCTGAATAACCACAAATTTCTATATGTCTCTGATCTGAATATAATAAGCCTTTCCCTGGTGCTCTTTTGATGTACCGAAGAATCCTAACAACAGCATCCCAATGAGAATCACAAGGGGAGTTAAGGAAGTGACTAGCAACACTAACAACAAAAGAGATGTCTGGCCTAGTCACAGTAAGGTAATTGAGCTTCCCAATTAACCTCTGATAACGTCTAGGATTAGATAATGGCTCCCCATGTCCGGGCAATAATTTGATATTAGGATCCATGGGTGAATCAACTGGCTTACACCCCAACATACCAATCTCCTCTAAGATATCTAAGGCATATCTCCTCTGGCAAATGGAAATGCCCTGTCTAGACTGTGCCACCATAATTCCTAAGAAGTAACAAAGTTTACCAAGATCCTTTGCCTGAAATTGACTGAACAAATATTGTTTTAATTGGTCAATCTCAACTTGATCACTTTCGACGAGGATGATGTCATCAACATAGACTAACAAATAGATGCACTTATCAGGAGATGTGTGCCTATAAAACACAGAATGATCAACCTCACTACGGATTAAGCCAAAAGCCTGAATGACAGAATTGAAAGGATTGAACCATGCCCTAGGAGACTGCTTGAGGCCATATAAGGACTTGTGAAGTCTACACACCATCCCAGACTCCCCTTGAGCAACAAAGCCAGCGGTTGCTTCATGTATACCTCTTCTTGTAATTCACCATGAAGAAAAGCATTTTTAATGTCCAGTTGAAAAAGTGGCCAGTGACAAATAGCTGTGAAGGCAAGAAACATACGGACAAATGCCATCTTAGTGATAGGAGAGAATGTGTCACTATAGTGAAGGCCAAAAATTTGAATAAAACCCTTGGCGACTAAGCGCGCCTTAAGATGGTCAACATGGCCATCAGGTCCAACCTTGACAGTAAAGATCCATCGACAACCAACTATGGACTTCCCCGGAGGAGCAGAAACAAGATCCCAAGTGTCATTGGAATGAAAAGCGGTCATCTCATCAAGCATCGCTTGGCGCCACCCTGGATGGGAAAGAGCTTCACTTGTGGTCTTAGGAACAGAAACAGAAGAAAGACTAGAAAGAAAGGTGAAATGAGGAGTAGAAAGACGACCATAGCTCAAAAAGGTATAAATAGGATAAGGGTTATAAGTAGTACGTATATCTTTTCTTTGGGCAATGGGAAGAGCTTCTGATGAAGGAGTCGGAGGGGAAGAGTCGACAGGAGAAGGCGATGAATCATCCAGGGGCAAGTCCACAAGGGGCACAGTGTGATGACGCTGATAGGTGAGAAAAGGGCGATCCTCAGGGATGGAGGCAAGAGGTCGCCCCTTGGGGATAGAGTCACCTGCAGTTGATAATGACAAGTCAAGAAAAGGAACATGAAGAACTTGATCAACCTGTGACAATTGAGATTGGATACAATGAAAGGGTTGTTGATCAAGAAAAGTTACATCAGCAGAAACAATATAACGCTTAAGATAAGGAGAATAATAACAATAACCCTTTTGAAGACAAGAATAACCAAGAAAAATACACCTAAAGGCGTTGGATGTTAACTTGTCCTAACCAAGAGTGAGATCATGAACAAAACAAGTACAATCAAAGACATGGGGATTGAGGATAAAGAGGAGCACCTGGAAACAATACGTTATGGGGAATGTCATTGTTAAGCATAGAGGAAGGCATGCTGTTGATGAGAAAACAAGAGACGAGTATTGCATCTGCCCAGAAGTGAAGAGGAACATGCATGTGAATAAGAAGAGTCTGGGCAGTTTCAATAAGATGTATGTTTTTACGTTCAACCCCCTATTTTGTTGTGGAGTGTGAGGGCAAGTAGTTTGATGTAAAGTACCTTGTGAGGCCAAGAAATTAGAAAAGTCAAGAGAAACATATTCCTTAGCATTATCACTACGTAAAATACGAATAGAGGAACCATATTGAGTATGAACCTCAGCAGAAAACCTTTTATAAATGGAGAATAACTCAACGATTTTTCATTAAATAAATCCAGGTACACCGAGAATAATCATCAATAAAAGTAACAAAATACCGAAAACCTAAAATAGACAAAGTATGACATGGACCCCAAATATCTGAATAAATAAGAGAAAAGGGAGCATCAGCTAGTTTATTGACTCGACTGGCAAAGAAGGAACGTGTGTGCTTCCCTTGCTGACACGACACACAATCTAAAGACTGAATACTAGATAAAACAGTAACCATCGTCGTCAATTTGGAAAACTTGGATGACCGACACGACTATGGATTAGTTGTGGAGATTATGTGAGAGAGCATGCCACTAAAGGACGAGGCACAACCATATAGTAAAAACCCCGTGACTCACGACCCACTCCAATCGTCTTCCCCCTACCCGGATCCTGCACAAAAATATAATGGTTAGAAAAGGTAATGATGCAAGTAAGGGAGTGGACCAATTTACTAATAGAAATTAAGTTATAAGGGATGTCAGGAATGTAATAGACAAATGTTAGGTCAAAGAAGAGGTCGGACGAGCTTGTCCAATCCCCCGAACAGGGGCTTTAGTGCCATCAGCAAGGGTAAAGGAAGGTAAATAATCAGAATAAGTAAGAGATGTAAAGAGTTCCTTATTACCACAGGTGATCGATAGCACCTAAGTCAATTATCCAAGGACCAAGTGATGTAGAATGAGAAACACAAGCAACAGGATTACTAGTATCCGGAGACGGAGGCTGAGGCGGAGGAGAAGCCTTTCTGAGAAGAGTCTGGAGTGCGGCATAGTTTGCAGGAGAGAGAGACTAAACCAGATGAAGCGGTATCTGATTGAGCTACATTTGCAACATGAAAAGGCCGTAGGTAAGGATACTTCATGTAACCAGATGAGGTTGCCATTACGAATGCATGAACATCAACACCTTTAACCCAAGTTAATTGGGGTCGGTGGTAGATGAACTCAATGATAAATCAGAAATGAGACAAAGAAAGAGAAAGGGAGAGGGGGAGAAAAAAATGGAAATAAGAAGGGGAAAAAAACAAAAAAAAAAAGGTGAAAGAAAGAATAGAGAAAAGAAGAGGAAACGAACTAAAACAAAGGGACGACTAGAACATAGAACTACTAATGGGTTTAACCCTCACCAAGCCTATAGATTTTCTCCACTCCGTCCTAAGACATACCGTCTGCCAATATATAGCCCACTCCATTAGGTCTTGTTTAACTACCTTTCCCTAGGTAAGTTTCGGTCGACATCTACCTCTCTTTGTCTCAAGTTCTTGGTAACAAACTCTTGTTCTTATGGGAACATCCAGTGGACATTTCATGTGTCCAAATCATCTCAATCTATGCTCCCTCATCTTTTCACATACCGATACCACTGATACCTTTCGTCGAATATTCTCATTTTTTTATCTTATCCATCTTCGTATATTTACACATCCACCTTAACATCCTCATTTGTTCTACCCCTATATTATGCTTATGTTGCCTATGTGTTGGCCAGCATTTTGCTCCATATAGTATTGCCGGTCTTATAGTTGTTCTATAGAATTTTCCTTTTAGTTTAAGGGGAATGTTGCAGTCACACAAAAACTCCGATGCACTCAGTCATTTCATCCATGCTGCTCTAATTCTATGATTTACATCCTCATCAATCTCATCACCTTTTTGCAACATTGATCTCAAGTATCTAAAAACATATTTCTTGGGTACTTATTGACCAAGTAAATGTACTGTGTATTGATCACTATCTCTTACCTGTGAAAACTCAAACTTCATATACTCCTTCTTACTCTTACTTATCGTGAATCATTTAGATTTCAAAGTGTTTCTTCACAATTCCAATTTTCTATTAACACCATCTTTGGTCTTATCAATAAGCACGATATCATCTGCAAAAAACATACACCACGACACTTTCTCTTGAATAACTGTTGTTAGTTCATCCATTACTAAGGCAAAGAGATAAGGATTAAGAGTTGAACCTTGGTGAACACCTATCGTGATAGGAAAATCCCTTGATGTTCCATTACAAGCTTTCACACATATGGTAGTCTCATCATACATATCTTTGATTGCATTAACATACTTTAATGCTACCTTTTTCTTCTCAAGAGTCCACCATAAGACTTCTCTTGGGACTCTATCATATACTTTCTCAAGATCTATGAATACCATATGTAAGTCTTTCTTTCTTTCCTTATTTTATTAATTGTCTCATCAAGAAAATAGTTTTCATGGTACATTTTCCTGACATAAATCTAATATGAACACACAGGGAATATATTTATATCAACAAGTACATAAACTAATCTATCATATAAAAAACGTGGGACTATTATATTATATACATTGTACTATTCTAATAGGTCTAACAGGCCACAACCATCAACCAAGGTTGTATGTGAGGATGTGTATGTGATCATTGGCTTGTTTCCTGATTTTAGCTTTTAGAACAAGGCTTCTGACACCCTGAGAAGAGGTATTGTTAGGCCAGAAATGAGTGTGAATGTCCCAAGAGTTTTGAAACTTTATAAGGAACAAGGGTGTAGGGAGGAACAAGCGGAGACTTCATTAAAAAGCCCACATGGGAGTGCCACTGGCAAGGAGTTAAATGGGATGCTAGTGAGAAAAAGAAAAGGGCATTTTGCTTATGCAAGTAATTTTGAGGATACTGAGAGGTTATCTCTCTTTGAAATGGTCCTACGACAATATCTATTGCTGGTGATAGTTTCTTTTTTGGTTCAATTTTAGTCACTTTGTGTATCCATTGCATAATTCAGCAGACATTTGAAAATTGTGTTTGTGTTTAAAATTCCTTGGTGGCTTTCTATCCTTTGTGCTTCTTTTCTTATCGATGATCTAACTACATAGCTTTCTTGGCACGAATTATCTGTGTAAACCATATATAATTGAATCAAACATTGATGGAATTTGCACTGTCAATTTTCTAGGTGTTCATTCATTTCTTTTTTCTTTTCATTCTCTCAACTCAAGAAGCAGAAAGTTGTGAATTTGCCTGTTCTCCAAGCTTCATTTCTGTCTATTATAGAATTCTTGATTATTCATTCATTTTTTATGTTAATGCTAATTGTAATTATCCTTAAATATTTTATATTCAGTTGGAGCAATTGGAAGAAGTGTTGCTTCTCTTAGTGGAGATTATCATAAATGTCCATAAGTGTACCATTGTCAGGCTACCTGCACAAATTGGGTTGAGTGTGCCTAACAGAGAACCTGGAGAAGCATAGGCACTGCCTCACTAGTTCATAATGTTGAATGATTCAAATTGTAACTTTAGGTGGGTGTGCTAACTAACAATTTATTGTTAGCTAGTGCTTGTAAATGTTAATGACGAGTTTGGTTTAGCTTGCATATTTGATTCTGATTTTTATTGTGAATAAATAAGATGAATGCATTGTAATGTAGCTTTATCTTTAACTTTGTATTTCACAATTTACAAGAATTTAGTTGCAGCCACAAGGGAATGTTTCTCCAAAGGGAAATATGACAGCCAGGGCTTATTTTGAGGTGGCTGATAAGTGATAATTTATTCTTCATCTTGTAATTATTGTTAAAGTGATTGAGATGTTTGGATTTTTCAAAACTTCATAGACATGCAGAAGAGAAATGCTATTCCCACTCGAACCAAACATAACTTTCACACCTTCGTAACTCCAAACGCCCGGATTCGTTATAGTCCTTCCTATGATATTCCAACCGCCCCACGAATTGGTTATTTCTAAACGAGTAATGTCCTTTCATTGAACCCTCCTATTGCATTGATTTATTCGAAAGATTTCACTTCAATTGGAATTTGGTTATACACAATGTACGAGGATTTTCGCTAAGCATCCATGGTTGAATGGTTTAAGCGCCCAACTCATAATTGGCGAATTTGTAGGTTCAATTCCTACTGGATGCATGCTAATGGGACCTTCCTTCTTATTCACATGGGATTCCACATGTCCCATGCTACTTGGGTCAGAGCGTAAGCTAGTGATGCTTTCGGTTATTGGACTCTTAATAGATTTTGTACTTTTTTCTTTGATGAAAAAAAATCGTAAACGTAGAAAAAAATTCATCGAAGAAAATACTCTATCCATAGTAGAGGAAAAAATGAATTGCAGGGATGGAAAAGCTGTATGCATCAATAGCAGAAAATGCTTGTACTACTTATTCTAAAGATGTTGGAATGTTGAGGTGAGATATTTATGCTTCAGCCTACGTTTGATTGAGGTTTGCAAGTTACCTGAGAAATTGTACTTGGAAAACAAAATGCGTTAAAGTTGTCCGAGAGCTTAAGGTGTTATAGATTCATACTAGCTTTCTGTTATTCTACATCTATTAATTTACTCCACTTGTTCTGAATTGAAAGTTAGCATTCTAACTTTTCTGTGAATTCAACGTTGCAGGAGTCTGGTTGATTTTTTTCCCGTTTTGTATTGTGTTTTCAGTAGTCATGATAAACTTGAATTGTTTCCTCAAAGTGCCTTCCACAACCGGAGTTGTGCTTCCTACATCATTCATTTTTCTTATACACCCAGCAACAAATTAGAATTCCAAAAATGCCCTTCATCATTTGGGTTAAATACGATACACCATACACTATTCTTAGCTTTTGTGGTTTTTTTTTGGCTTATTCATTTGTGCTTTTGTGTTGTGTTTTGTTGTCTCCGGTTGGTGGTGCTGTTATTGTGGTGGCGGAGTTGATTGTGAGTGGCAGTGGTAGTGGTTTTGGGTCGTCGAAAATCATCGGAGGTATGTTTTCTGAAACCAGTTTGGTATAATCCGTATGGAGTCATACGGATTGACAATCCGTATTGAGTCATATGGATTGGTAATCCGTATGATACATACGGATGACCTCATAGGAATTGTCAATCCATAAGGTCTACACGAATTGCCAATCCGTAAGGTCTACACGGATTGTGAATCCGTAAGGATCATACGGATTGTGAATCCTTATGGATCATACGGATTGCAATCCGTATGGATCACATACGGATTGCCAATCCGTATGAGTATTTTTATTTTTTTTTAAAATTTTTGGATTTGTAAAACTTAAAATTTTTCCTTTAATTTTTTAATTACATGTTTACATTTTTCCTTTAATTTTTTGAATTTGTAAAACTTACATGTTTGCACAACATACATGATTGTTGTTATTATTATTATCAAAACTTAGATGTTTACATTGACATTGTGATATTTAAAAAATAATTGAAAGTTCAATTAAGAATATAAATAAGCAACAATGCATGTCATTTGTAGTATTTAAACACATGGAGTTGCACATATTAATAATTGAAAACATACGATAATTTAGATGAGCATGATGCCCAACTTAGATGTTGTACAACGAAGATTAAAACATACGATAATTAAAAACATAATAACAAATGAAAACTGAAAATAA
Source organism: Glycine tomentella (assembly GCA_007407185.1). NCBI lineage: Eukaryota > Viridiplantae > Streptophyta > Magnoliopsida > Fabales > Fabaceae > Glycine > Glycine tomentella. Next base: position 126,156 of record PYAF01002704.1, on the reverse strand, counting down.
CCAAACTTAGATGTTGTACAACGAAGACGTCTTGTTCCATTTGAACCATTCTAGTGAGCATGATGCCCAACATCAACAACGGTTATTCGGGGTTGTTGGGTAGCTAGTTTATTAAAAATAGCTAAAATTTCTATGGGAAAAAAATGTTTCCAGTAGTTGGATTCTGCTAACACCTTTAAGACGTCTTCATTAGTTGTCAACTCTATTATGTGATATTCGATAATGTTATCTGAATATTTTGCATGGGCTGGCTGTCAGAAAAATAATTTTCTAACCGCTTGTGAGTTGTGAATTCCATAAAGGGGAACCTTTAAAAGCGCAACTTGCTTGATGACATCCTTCAGTGTTTCAATGTTGCATCCTGAAGGAATTTCAAATCTTATTGGATTTGTTCCAGTGAAGGAGTAACCCACAAAATCTCCTTGGCGTGGTATGTTCCACTTGCCGTTGTAATATAGCATTGCATCATGTGTAGGGACGATGATGGATTGGAGTAGGTTGAGTATACCATCCAATGTTCTGTTGATGGTAGATAGTAATTCTATAGGGTCAACACACGAGTATTGCTCATTGCACATTAACATTGTGCAAACATCATCATCATTTGTGAGTTGCAGACAATGAAAAAAATATTGCTGACCTACATCTATGGATGGTTGTCGATAGTAGATTTTATGCACAGATTGGTCATTGGTTAGCTGAAGGGTGTTGTGCATTCTAGTCTTGAGTGTCTGAAAAGAACAATCATTAGGAACCCGCATTGGTATTGGAGTAGGACATTGAAAAGAAACACCAATTTCGTTTTGTTTCAGTGATCCATTTGAAAAAATGAATGCTAATTTGGAGTTAGCAATTGTTTGACTGCTTATTTCTCCTAAGAATGTCATAGTATTGAGAATGAATTTTGTTTGCGGAGGTATGTTGTGTGGGAGTGTCTGGTTGTGTTAGCGGTGTCTTGTGTTTTTTTATAGAAGCTTGTTTGGAATCCAATGTTGATTGAGACATGTTAAACATATTGTTGTCAATTTCTACTGCATAGTGTTGTAGATAGTGTTGTCTTTCTGTATACTGCATAGTGTGACAAGCATGCGTTCTGCAATGTGTTGTCAATTTTGACGTTGATGTTACCTTTCGACATGGTGTATCAGGCAAACTTTCTGCAATGTCTTGTCAATTTGGACCTTTTAAAAATCACAGTTCCAAATTAATTTATAATTTTTGTATTTCTAAAGTGTGTATAATTTGTTGTATTAAAATTAATATTTTTGTGATTTAAATTGTTTGTTTAGATGGACAACGATGATTGGATGTATAACAGTATTTTGTTTAAAGAAATAAGTATGCCGAAAGACATTAATATGACTGAAGACAACAAAGATGCATCTTCTGCGTTTGAAAATAACATGTGTTCAGTTGATTGTTCTGATGCCTTCAATACTTCAGAGGTATTTTTATGACATTGTCTTTAACTTAATGGTGTGATGATTAAATATTTGAGAAGATTTAACTTGTATTATGGTGTTTTTGTAGGTGTTTAACTCTAGTGAAGATGCATTGCAATGGGCTCATACAATTGCATATGAGATTGGCTTTGTAGCCGTGATTATGAGATCTGACGCAGCAATTGGAAAAAGGGGAAGAATCTCATTTATTTTAATTAGTTGTGAAAGGAGTGGAAAATTTAGAGCATTCAACAAAGATTTAGTGTGTACAACGACTAGCACTAGAAAGTGTGATTGTCCTTTTAAGTTGCGATTGAAACTTGTTTTGGGTGGTAAAGGGAGGATGGTGAAGTTAATATGTGGGACTCATAACCATCGTTTGGCTAAGTCATTCACCGGACATCCATATGTTGGTCGTCTCATTGAGGATGAAAAGTTCATCGTTGCTGATATGACAAAGTCAAGGGTGAAACCTAAGAATATTCTTCTAACTTTGAAGGATCACAATGCCAACAACCATATAACATTGAAGCAAGTTTACAATGTCGGATATGCGTATCATACTTCTATAAGGGGTAGTAATACTGAAATGCAACATTTGATGAAGCTTCTTGAACGCGATATGTATATCCACTGGGATAGACTGAAGGATGAAAATGTTGTACGTGACATTTTCTGGTTACATCCAGATGCAGTGAAGTTGATAAATGCATGTCATTTGGTATTCCTGATAGACAGTACGTACAAAACAAACAGGTACAGACTCCCTCTGTTGGACATTGTTGGTGTGACACCTACTGGAATGACATTTTCAGCTACTTTTGCATATTTGGAGGGCGAACGTATAAACAATCTTGTATGGGCGCTTGAACGATTTAGGAGGCTTTTTTTGAAGAGTGATGTTTACCCTAAAGTCATTGTCACTGACAGAGATTCAGCCATGATGAATGCTGTGAAGACTGTTTTCCCAAACACAACCAACTTGTTGTGTCGATTCCACATGGACTGTGAAGGCAAAATGTAAAACCCTTGTGGGACAAAACAATGCATAAGACTATGTGATGGATGCATGGGGGAGTCTCGTAGATTGTGATTCTGAAAAGGAATATGAAGATTGTCTTATGAAGTTTGAATGTGCCTGTGCATCGTGGTCAATCTTTGTTCAGCATGTGAAAGATACGTGATTGAATCCGCACAAAAAAAAGATTTGTAACGACATGGACTAATAAGGTCATGCATGTTGGAAACACAACAACTAACAGGTATGCAATCGTAAAACATTTTTTATTATGCTGATTAAGAATTACAGTAGGGTTTAAAATGTAATTATGATGGGTTTTAAATTGTAGGGTTGAGTCTGCTCATTCGAACTTAAAGAGACTATTACAGAATAACGTAGGAGATCTATGTAATGTTTGGGATGCCATGAACGCTATGATCACGTTGCAACACAGTGAAATAAAGTCATCTTTTGAGAGAAGCACACATGTTGTTGGACATGCGTTTAAAGTTACCTTGAACAAAAGACTGATAGGCATGGTTTCAAGGTATACGTTAAATAAAATTGTTGCAGGTGTTGATCGCACTCGTTGTGGATGTGTGTTGAGAAGTACGCATGGTCTGCCTTGTGCGTGTGAGCTAGCTAGAATTGGTCTTGGTTGTATACCATTGGATTCTGTACACATGTTTTAGCGGCGGTTACATTTCAAGGACCAGGGTGACAATCAGTGCGAAATCCACATAACAAAAGAACTAGCATATCCTGATATGAGTGTCAAAGTTACTTTGAAGACTAAACTCAAAGAACTAGCATATCCTGATACAACGTCCATGTGTCCTCCTCCTGAAAAGGTAAACACAAAGGGGGCTTAAAAGAAACATATCACCAAACACCAAAGATCAACCAAGCAGGATCCATCGTACTTTGAGTACGTGGATGCGTTACATTCTCAGCATGATAGTTGTTCATCTCAACCTCGTTCTACATCAACATCTACAGGACCTATACCCTCGCGTAATATTTCAATGTCGGATCAATTTCTCCCATGCATGAAGAACTACATTTTAAATGTAACTGATGTTAAAGCAGATGGTAACTGCAGTTATCATGTTATTGCGACCTTACTTGGTTATGGTAAAGATGCATGGGCTGTGGTGCATAATCATTTGCTCAAAGAACTTGCATAATGGTCTGATAAGTATATTGCCTTGTTTGATGGCTTACATAAATTCAAATAGTTAAAGAGGTCACTCTTAGTGGATGAGTTGTCAAAGGTACATGCTTTATGCTTTGTTTGTATATGCATATCATTATTTTGGTGGGTTATCATATTAATCCCTTTTTTTTATCGGTTAACAGTTTGAATTCACCTTGTTTGTGGTGGCAGGCAACAATTGATAAATGGATGGATATTACTGACATATGTTACGTTATTGCCTCATGGTATAACCTTGTACTTGTTTGTCTTTCTCTCCAACAAAGTATGATGTTTTTTTCTCTTAGAAGTCAACCGCTTAGAGATGCTGGTGCACATAGGGTAATTTGTATTAGTCATGTCTATGGAAATCATTTTGTTCAGATATTACTCATATCATTTTATTTGTTTACAATGACTACAAGGAATATAGCTAGACAATAACAGTTCAAGGATCATGATTTTGTTCAGGTATTATTACAAGACAGATGTCCTATGCCACCAACTGGTTTGTTATGGTGAAGAAATTGTTATTCATAGGCTAAAGAATGACCCGCTAGTTATATTTGTCGAATGCAGAAGTATGCCAGTTTGACGAAAACACCAACTCATTATGTGGATTTGGGGTGTTAAACACACAGGTAAAATGGAATTATGTATTTAAATACTGATGAATGATGTTTATTTAAAACTATGAAATGAAAAGTTTGAACAATATCATAATGTTAACACATATGTTTATATATTGGCATACGCCGTACAAATAATGTCAAAACTCAATCTCGTCGTGGTCCATTCCTGGGATGTCTAAACCACACATAGACTCTCCGATCCTCACATACACTGCGTGCTAATTTGATACATTGCTCCACTATGTCGTATGCATCAATGCCAACAATAACTTAATTACAATCAACCGTTGCAACTTCCCTGCAATGGCAATAAGGCAATAAGGCCATAAAATATTGAAAATTACAATTAACTCGAATAATGTTTCAGTTTCACTTACCACTGCATGTCGAGGCATGTCAGGCTCATCAGCTTCAGGCTCAACCACGGGCTCTACCATACTAGCTAGTGGATCTGGTACGGGATCTGGCCAGGGTAACTGGAAGGGGCTCCGGTGACTATCAAGTACTGTGAAAAATGAAGCCACCTCTCATCGACCTCTTTAGCTGACGGGAAGGGCAAGCTCAGAAGACACGGGATGCTCTGAACGAAGCCAAACTGTCTTAGTACCCTCTCTGGTTGGTATGTGACAATGTATGGACCCCAACGGATATGACCTGAGGAAAGACAGATGACTTCAAATGCACGGACCACACGGTGATCAGTGTATGGTGTCCAACATACAGCGTCGGTCGTCAACCTATCTAGTCGCCTTCGATAGGTACTGACAGGTAACGCCATCCCCGGCTTCCAGCGGCAGGCCCGTGGTTGGCTGTCCACATAGTCCTCATTTGCAATCATGTTGGTAACTGCAGGAAAGTGCTCGTATAACCAACACTGCAATCACCAAAAAAGCAAACACAAATAAGCAGTTGAAATTCAACCAAAACATTAAACAAATGAAAATATTAACTTCAATTGTAAAAAATACCTGAAGCAGACTAATATAACCAGCAAGATGTTTACCGTGATGCTGACACGCATAGTTTAAGTTATCGTACATGTGTTGGAGTGCAGTCGCTCCCCAATTGAAGCCACCAGATTGATGAAGATCACGAAATGCCTCCAATAATACCACACCGATATGTGTGGCACTCTTGTTAGCGAAGATCGTGCAACCAACCAAATGGAGAAAATATGCTCTGGCTGCCACTGTCCACTCCATCTGGTCACATTTCACAGCATACAATTCTCGCAACCATGACAGACGAACATATGCTCCATGGCACTGTTTCGTCTCTGCTTCAACTTGTTCGGGGGTAACCTCAAGCAACTCACAACTAATTCAATCGCCTCCTCGACATCCAACACATCGTACGTCTGGAAGGCACCCATGATTGGTAGATGAAACAAAGATGCGACGTCGTCCAGTGTGATCGTCATCTCTCCGATCGGAAAATGGAAACTGCTAGTCTACTTATGCCACCTCTCCACAAAGGTCGAGATTAAACCCCGGTCACCTGTATCCAGCGAACAGGTGATAAGTGGGCTTAACCCTGTACCTGTGACCAAACCTTCAATCTCAGGTGCAGGCCTGCCAAATTTGTGCACCTTTCTCCCATGAGATGCCAACTTCAGCTTGGGTCGTTCCTGTATTAGTTGTTAGTTACATAGCCACATACAAAAACTAAAAATAATTGTCAAATTGAATTATATTTAAATACAATCGTACCTTTCCCATCCAAACCTTAGCTGCAACATGATCAGCGTAAAGAGTCAACACTGAAGTGTCATGGGGCCCACCAAGAAATCCCTCAACCTCATTAGCATCAATGTTTTCCTCGACCTCAGCTTCAACAGGTGCAACAACGTCACCATCGTCAAGGGCTTGCTTAGCAGGCACGTCCTCAACAACACCAGTCCTCGCGCGTTGTCTCCGTGCTGATGCTGTCAGCCTTCGTCGTGCAAGGGGTTCTTCTTCAATGGCCTCTCTGTCTTCTCTTGCCAAAGTCCGTCGTAATCCTATCGTTTTAACCATAATCTGACATTCAAACCAATTAGTTACATTACAATCATAGCCATCTGGATCAAAATAAACCTTTAAGATAAGTTACCTAACAAGTGTGGATCAAACCATAGCCATGTGGATCAAAAACTAACTATCAGGGTCCATAACATTACACAACATGCTTTCGAATAACAATTGAATAAAACACTTCACTTCATTCATAATAAAGAACAAATAACTATGAATGTCAAAACTACAATAACATACCTCACTAGTAAGAAATCATTAAAGATGTTTGGCTAACATTGAAAACTACCATTTTCAGTTAAATAAAATGGTCAATTCAATTCATTCACTTCCTTCATTCCCACACCTCTATGATCTAACACAAGATCCAAAAGCAAGAGTACTTGGCTATCTAAGCTTACCCACCTTGTCCTAGAAGGAAACAAATGGTACAGGAGCTAATTTCATGGGAGAAAGGATTTGTTTTCATTACACTAGATGATAATGGAGAAAGCATATGCAGGGATTGATGAAACAAATTTACAATGAAGCCTATGTGTTACAAGAAGCTGTAGATAGTAAATTGATAATGAAATGATTAACACTCTCATGTTGTTTCCTTTCAACCCTTCAATTTCTCCTTTCAGTTCCCCTTCTTTGTTTTAGACTTCTTGTTTGATAGTTAGGTTTAGGGACTGTTGTTTGGTGACTCATTTAATATGGTGCAATGAAAGCCATGTGTCGGATGTCGAGCACTTAGTAGTAGTTACCAATATTCATCCCCTTCACTATAACAAAACAACCAACGAAGAACCTCAACCACCCAAGATGTAAACCCAGCCCAACACACCTATTCAGAACCTTGACAGCAACCAAGCTCACCTCAACGCAACTTAACCCATAACCTAGCATTGTCAACAAGCATCACAAGCCACACTAAGTAACAAAATCCTTCCCTCACCCAACTAACTACCTAATCACCGTAAAGCCATCATCATTGGTTCAAACTATTGAAGTTGTTTTGAAATTAATTCTCCACATCACATTATCTCGCACGTAAATGTCCAACAAAATCATAACAGGTTCGTTTCATGTTTCAAATTTGTTACTTAAAAGAACAATATATTTATCAGTTGTTACCAAACAAACACTACTTTCTTCCTAAGCATGACAAAGAAAGATATAAAGACATAATATGCTAAGCTGCAACATGAACTAACATCTCCAATTCATATACATTAAACAATAGCTAACATTTTTTCAATCAACTTACTATTTTTTTCAGCCAAAATACCTCTACACAATAATTTGCTTTTATTTTCAACCAAATAACCACATTTTCATCCAAAAATTAAAATAATTTAACACAACTGCTGCATACGGATTGACAATCCGTAAGTCTCATACGGATTGGCAATCCGTAAGCTACATACCGATTGGCAATCCATAAGCTACATACGGATTGGCAATCCGTAAGCTACATACGGATTTGCAATCCGTAAGCTACATACGGATTTGCAATCCGTAAGCTACATACGGATTTGCAATCCGTAAGCCCCATACGGATTGGAAATCCGTAAGCCTATACAGATTGCCACGTATCATTTCACTTACGGATTGCAAATCTGTACCCCATGAACGCCCTTTCATTTCTCAAATCAGATGACAATGTAAGCAGCAACAACAGATCAACACGAAGGCAAGAACTTACGGATTTGCAAGGCGACAATGGCTGAACTCTTCACCACGAATGACGGCGCAGAGAAAACAATGGTGGAATTGGGGTGCGGAGAAGATGGACGGCCAACGGAAGCAGGGAGCACGAAGAGGGATCGCTTTCGGTTGTGTTGGGTGTATCAGAAAAAATAAAAAAGCATCCGTAATTAACCAAAATAACCATGGGCATTTTCGGCATTACACTATTGAGTGCTGGGTGTATAAGAAATTATTCTGGTGTGGGAAGCACAACTACCACAACCGTAGTTTGAGAAATATATACCCACATAAAATTGAGGCCCATCGGAAATGTAAATTGGCGTTGAAGATTCTGATGTCTGGGATTTTAAGATGGAAATTTGCACATTCAATATTTTTTTTTAACATATATCCTTGACTATATACACTTTTCTAACAAAAGTATAGAATTTTAATTAATCATTTAAAATGCTGTAAAACAATTAATCAATTTAAAATGTCCTAGGGTTAGGTGATTAATTCAGAATATATGCATCTTAAACGAGATTGAGTTTGAGTCTTACATATTGAAAAAGCTTTCATTAGAAGAACTAATGTTACCATATTGTGAATGTTCTTGAATTGAACAAAATTCTCCATCTTAAAAGAAATCTGTGGGCTAAACATTTTTTCTATCTAAAATCAGTCCAAGTAAATTTGCATCCTATTATATTGAATGTTTTTTTAAATTACATTGCAGCACATACTAAAATTTTAAGCGAATGATATATATATATATATATATATATATATTATGTATGTATGTATATATAAGTTTAAAAACAAATATGGCAGGGGAGAAGCTATGTTAGCTATGAGGGCTTAGGGGTGTTACAATCATTAGTTATTATTATGAAAAATAAGAACAACAAAAATAGATCTTTAAATTATATTTAAATTAAAGAAAAAAATGTACATATCAACAAGTTGAATTTGAGTCTTCTAGATTAAAAAATATGATTAGGAGAAAAGATTCTATTAAAATAATCAGTCAGATTTTAGGAGATTAGTCGTTAAAAAAATTGGTTAATACTTTCCACCAAATATCATCATGCTAGTTTGGTAAACCAAAAAAAAATGTACATAACTTTTTTAAGTAGTCATCAGTCATCACTACTAAAAATAAAATGAAAATTAAAATAACCAATACAATTTAGATTAAAACAAACTAATTCAAATTGAACTACAATTTTTTCATGATAACATCGAAAGATTTTTGTATTTTACCTCAAAACTTATGCAAACCAAGTACCTAACCTAACCCATGTGAATTGAGCCACACGTTGTTTTTCACGATAAGATGGAAAAATGTTTTACCTCAAAAGTGATGCATACTAAGTAGGAAAAACCCGTACAAAAACCATGTTGTAGAGGTCTATACTCTATACACAGAGAAAAAAGTATGTCGCGGTCCACCTTCCTTTTATACAGTGACCCAAAAGCTTTTCGATTTGTATTTAGTTATCATCTTTCTCTTCCTTTCATCATCAATTGGGTTCGTTTGTTCTCTCTTTTAAAGAAAAAACAAAAAACAGACGTATGTTTTAATAAAAAGATATGCTTACATTAATTCAGAATAATTACAAGTTTCTTGAAAAATGTTAAAAGAAAAACTATAGAAAGTCTTTCAGTATCATTAAAAATATAAATTACAATTTTTGTAAAAATGTATGTCATATAATTACCTTTATTTCTAAAAAAAAGACTTTATAAAAAGATTTAAAACTGCAAAAAGAATAATCTGAAATAAACATGTTCTTAGTTATAAATAATGGACAATATTAAAATATACAATAAGAAGTAAAATAAACTACATACTAGGGTTAACTGAGAATCTAACCCCCAAAAAAATAGTGTTAACTGAGATAAGCAAGGCGCCATACTTAAATATTGTTTCACCATCACGAGTATAGTTATCATGAAATGATGATATTATAGGTACTTAATACGAGGAATAATATATAACTTTTGTTAATATATAAAATGTGTTTGATTATTTTTTTTATTAAAAATAGTTGTTTATTATTTATCTTTTCTAAAATTAATATGTTTGCAGTAAATTATCATGAAAGCTAGAGTATAGAAATTTTATAAGTTAAAGGACATTAAATACACACTCTTTTTTCTTATAGAATGTTAAATATTTTTAAAATACGATAAATATTTTCAAAATATAATTAATATGTAATAGTTTACTAGGAATTTATTTCAATATATAAAAGTATATCTTTAATACGTTTCCAATTTAATTTAATAATCTTTTTGGTAAAATAGATAAATTATGTTTTAATTTATTTTAATAATTTTAAGATCAAATCTCTTTCCAATTTTTCTTGTTCCAATAATACTTTGGTG
>PYAF01002704.1:101330-115707 GCA_007407185.1 Glycine tomentella | reverse complement strand
ATAAATATTTTCAAAATATAATTAATATGTAATAGTTTACTAGGAATTTATTTCAATATATAAAAGTATATCTTTAATACGTTTCCAATTTAATTTAATAATCTTTTTGGTAAAATAGATAAATTATGTTTTAATTTATTTTAATAATTTTAAGATCAAATCTCTTTCCAATTTTTCTTGTTCCAATAATACTTTGGTGTGTTTAGAATGGGAATTTTAATAGAGAAATTAAAGTTTTAATTGAATTTAAAATACCCTCCACTTCATCAAAATGGTTTGTTTGGGTATCAAATCTAATTTTTTAAAAAATGATTAGAATTTTATAGTTTTTTAAGCAAAATGAAAGAGTTTCAAATAACATCTAAAATGATATTTTTTTTCTCTTCAAATAACACAAAATGAAATTTTCATCTGACAAAAATTAAATTAATTTCACTAAACAAAGAATTTGAATTGCATAATTATTTTTTTTTGAAATGCAAGAAATTTGAATTGCTTTATCTAAACAAAATATTTGAAAATGGGAGGATTTTACTGAGTTTCCACAAATTTTAAATTCGTTGGAAAGTTGAAATTTCGATCCAAACATTACCAATAATTTGTCTCTTATTAATCTTGATTATTTTTCAGAGGCTGAATAAGAAAAACGTGCACGTTTGACGTACTATTATTAACATTACTCTCATTGATATATCACATCTTCACATACGAAAAAGGGGGATGCAAGTCCTCCCAAAAACATTCGAGAATCACATGAATTGTAGCTGTTGCCTCCACCAGAAGATAAAGAACACACTTTTCTCAATCTGTCACTGTAATCAGTTAGGAAAACACTAATGCTTTTTGGTAACCATGTAGACAGCTCCAAAATCTGTGTTTCCGGCTCCTCCCCTTGTAAACCATTAAAGGGTAAGTCATTCTCAACTTGATTGCCTAATAAAATCAATTTCCGTACAACTTTAATTTCTATGTATTGTCAGTGTAAAATATTGTACACTGTAAACCGATAAAAAAATCATTATCAATGAATTTTAATATAATTATTATAAAAATTGATAAATTTATTATATATAACAGTTTGTGATTGATGTTTATACTGTTAATTATTACATAAGCTATTTACTCTTTTTCTTATATACGTTGAAAAAAGGCAACAAAGGGTACAAATTAGTGTCTCTATCCAACTCAAATTTCCTACCCTGGAGTCATTGAATCTAGGGCACCCATTTCCCTTCCCACAAAGGCCTAGAAAGTCCCTTTCTTATTGGCCCTTGCTTTCACTAAGAGATTCCATTTTTGTCAAAGAGCACACACACTCACAGCTTTGTAATTTTCATTAAATAAACTGTTGTATAAGTGAACTTGGACATCCCATTATGTGCAAAAATGGACCCTCTTCCCTCTTTGTTAGTGTTGTGTAAGTGGTGCTGTCGGGAGAGGAAGTATGTGGCTAGCTGCACCAAAAGGGTAATATCATAGACCTAATTAAAATTATATAATACTATATACTATAGATATTAATGAAATTTATTTTGTGGCTATGTTAAATGTTAAAGTGCATGTGTATGTGATTGTGAGTGAGTGTGTGACCAAGAATATATGTAATATCTATATATTATTATTACATACATATAATGCTATTGAATATCAATAGTATATGCAGATTGTGGCAGTCGGCCAAACCTTAGAAGATGAGGTTACAAGGTAGCACCAAAATTAGGTACGTATATTCATAGTCATTTCATCTCTATATGGTGCTTCTTTGTCTTGTATTAATTTAACAGAGGAAAATTATGTGGAAAAAAAATAGCTTAAAAGTAGATTATTATGGATTAATATATATAAGATATCGTCGGCCAAACCTTGAAAGTAAAATTAATGGAGAAAAGTTACTTACATGCATATAACATGTGTTAGGGAGATAATAAAAATAATAAAAAGAAATCAATGAAGCACTAAGTTTCACAGCAGCAAATGGGAGAAAAGCTTTTATGCATTGACTGTGGTTGTCCCATTTCAAAAAAGTAAAGATTTTCATAATTACTTGAAGACCTTATTGTCATGAAATGAACACAATAAAAAAGTTTGAAAAACATGAGTTGGAATTATTAATTACTGGTGAAAGATCAAAATAATATTCTCAAAGATGATAATGACGCACACATCACTTGATATGAGGAAAAAAGCATGTGGTTTAAGCATTGATAGCCATTACCGTTTAGTTTACTGAGCGTGAATGTAAACTTTATGTTAGCTAGTAGATAATGCCTAGGGTTTGGCGAAATAGGACACTGTTAAGTTGTGTACCATGATTATGCTTTTGGTGGTGGACCATTAAGATTAATAGATTTTTTTAAAATATTTAATCTTGATGATTAAGGTGAAAATTAATATAAAAATATTTATGTTATGTGCAAAAATTTTAGATGCTCTTAGAATTATGTTTTCATTCATTAATATTATCTCAATTATAATAATTTTCTTAGAAGTGACCTTTGAGATTTTTTTGGATTTTTCACATGTTTTTTCTTTCAGAGATAATCTTGATCGAAACACGATCAAACACTAAATATAAATATCTTTTTTAACAAAGATTTACACTTTTGTTCATTACGTTATGGAAGAATAATTCCTTTCACTGGATCCAACTCCCATTGGTAAGTGACCTTTGAGATGGTAACTAAGCATTGTAAAAAGAATTTTAAAATAATGTTTGAATTAAACAAAACTTTGTTTCTTAAAAAAAAGGTATGAACATATGGATACTAAAAATGTTATTTATGGAGTTCACCATAATGTGAGAGAGAAACTTAATTGTTTTAATTACACCTAACTGTCTCTGATCACAAACCCTAACAATAAAGTTCAAATAGAGTGGATATAAACCTTAGGAATTTTAGCTCAATCAGTTAAACAATGTGTGTAAGTTCTTGTAAAAAAATTATATTTGAATTTGATTTTTTTTTTTTTTACGAATAACAAAGAGAGAAAACAAGTTGAGGATATCTTTGAAAACACTTGTCCCTTGCTTTAAATAAGGTTCATTTCTTTAAAGTTTTCTTTATTTAAAATATTTTCCTTTGAGAAATTATACTTGTATAATAAATTGTACAACAAAATATACAACTAAGAGAGGAAGAGAGAAAAGGAAGATAAATTTGAAATGTAATAAATGATAGGATGAAGAAAAAAGATAGATACAAAATATAATATTATATAGATTATTGTATAATTTGTTGTACATGTATCACTTTTCTTTTCCTTTTATCAATGTTTTTTATTTATTTTGGTCTTTATATTTAATCATTTGAATTTCGATCCTTTGAGTACCAATAATATAATAAATAAAAACTACCAATTTTAATTAAAAAAAAACAAATTGATACCTTTAAAGCAAAATTATACAAAGACTATAAATGAAGACTATGAGTAGTGATCTAGACAAGCTTTTGATCAGTTCGGAAGGCCAAATGAAATTTGCTTTAGGTTGATGGGGTTGATGATGGAGAGTTGATATAACAAGGAGGTGAAGGTGAGATTATTGCAAAGATACTTTAACTAGTAGCTTAGTATATATATACAATAAAGACTTAAAATATATTTTTGATCTTTAAAAAATTGGATCATTTTGATTTTGGTCTTTTAAATTTTGATTTTAGTCTATGTAAAATTTAATATTTTTTTATTTTAATCTTTGTTGTTAAGTGACAACTGATAACATAATATTGTTAACTACGTTTGCAGTGTTCAGTAACTTATTGTGTCATTAAATAATTTGACATGCCCAGCCCGACGGGTAGTCACATATAATTTTTATAATAAATTGTATTTTTTAAATCCTTCATCATGGCTTTGAACATATGAGACTTTAAAGCATAACTTTAAAGCATAATTTACTAAAAAAAATACATGTAATTATCCTAGCAGACTTCTTAATGACATAACAAGTCATTGACTTACCAATGTCATTATTATGTCATCAATTAAAGTTGTTACTTGAAAATAGAGATTAAAACAAAAAATATCAAATTTTACAAGAACTAAAATAAAAAGATTTTTTTAAAGGACCAAAATCAAAATGAACCTATTTTTCTGGGACGAAAATCATATTTAATTCTATAATAAAATAAAGATTTTTAGGATAAATTCTACCTGATATTCTGGTAATATTAGTAACACTTTATATAGGCTGTCTTATTTTTTAAACAATAAAATTAATTTAAAGTTAAAGTTAACACGAGAGCTTGAAAAATGAAATAGAACAGGTTTGATAGTTTTAACTTAAAAACCCCTTATATAACTTTAGTTGTTTTTTTTAAGCTAGCTATGTCTTTCTTTTCCTTTTCTTTTATAAAAAATAAGCTTCTTATTTTTTGAAGCTTTTATATGAATGTATTTGACCCAACTTCCTTTTTTAAGGCCAAAAAAAAAAAAAATACTAGATCAAACACACCTTATTGTTCCTGAATATGAGTAGAAGTATATTTGGATACAAGTTAGAAAAATTTTGAAAGTTTCTTTCATGAAAATATAATTTTTTTAAAATAGAAAATTCTCAAAATATTTTTTAGCTTTATTTTAAAACATACCCTAAATCCGTCATATGAACGTAATCATGAAGTAATCCTAACAAAGAATAAACTCCTTTCTCCCCATTAGATATTTTTTAACTCTAGCAGAGAGGCATGAACAATTGACAAAGATTCTTTATTTTTGGACATAGGGAGCATCATGTTGTGCAATATTTAAGTAGTGTATATAAATCTTATTTGATAAACTTCTCTATAAATATTTATATTATAAAAAAAATAAAAAAGTAAAAAGATTGAATTTCTCTCGTAAGTTAAAATTAACTTATATATACATCTTAACTTTTGAAAAAATTAAATGAGAAAGGTTTTCAATAAAAATATAAATACATAAATTATTTTAGCTTATTTATTTTATACTTTCTATTCTTTTATCTCCTATAGTTAATTAAACATGCATGATCATATCGAGCTGTGGATTGATACCTTCATCTTATAAAGGATTTCAACAGCTAGAACCATCTTGAACTTGTTACATTGGGCCTTGATTTCCTTCACATCCTGAACAAGTAAAAATATTAAATTAGTATTTTAACGATTAGGCTAATTTCCAAATGAATAAAAACACAATAATTGATATTAAAAAGGTTATAAGGATCAAAACCTAAATATGTAAAAACTACATGAACATATTACCTAAATCCTTGTCCGGATCCCTTCTATATTTTCTTTCTCAGCATAAAATTTTAAATATCAAGCTTGGTACTAAAAAAATATTGATGTTTAAATTTTAATAATTACATTAAAGAAAATATTATTAAAATTAGCAAATTTTTATTACATATTGAATAGTTACTTCACAAAAACAGTTAGCACGTCAATGATGGTTACATAAAGTAGTTTATATTTTGACCTTTTACTAATTTAGAGGGTGGTTTATATCATTATAGTAATGATAGCATATTCATTAATGTCAAGCAAAAAGTGTCTATGATATGGTAGCCACACAAACCGTTAGGCTTAATAATTTGTGATCTCCAGTATCACAAATTATTAAACCTAACTGTTGCAACATACTATGATATGGTAGTTTCTTATTAACGCACCTAAGAAGCAGATCGAGACGTTATTAGTTCGTAATTCTGTCAATTATTAATTAGATTAAATTATTCTATACTCTTCTATGATTTTACGAGTTTTTAATTAATTAATTAATTAAAAGCTTTTAGCGAAGTTTAACATTAAATTTAAAAGTTTTTACCTTATAATTTAACCAAGTTTAATTAAATTAAGTTTCTATTAGTTTTAACACATATACTGACTTAATTAGTCTTTTACTTTTTATATTTCTTTTTGCTAACTAGCTAGACACCTTCTCCTATAATGATTTCGTTTTCTGAAATACTAATAATACATTCTTTAATACTCTTTTTTTACCCACTCTCTTGTTAAAAGAAAAATTGTGCGGGAAAGTCATTTGAATCAGATATGAATTAAAATAAATACGTGGCTCGATTTGGTTTGATTAGATTTAAATATAACATTAAACTTGTATGCAAATCAAATCAATTTTTTTAGTTGAATTTGATTTGATTTTGTCATTTTTTTAATTTTTAATTTATTATCATAATTGAAATCTACCAACTAAACTGACATAATTATTATGTAGTCTATATTATTTTAAAAATAATTTTATTTTATTAAATTTTGTTTAGCTTATTTTAGTTAAAAATTATTATTTCATTTCTATTTAACATTAATATAAAATATTATTACCAACTCTTTTTTATTATAATAGTAGTTTTTACATCACTTGATATTTAATATTATTTTTTAATAATATTAGTACACCCTTTTTTAACATATAAAAATAAAATATACATTATAAAGTAAAGAAAAAGTAATAAATTATTTAATACTTATTAATAATTATCACAATAAAAATCAATTTAATTATAATATGCATTTGTTTAATTTAGTTTTTCATAATAAAGTTCAAAAATCGAACCAAATCACAAAAAATATATGATTTCTTAGATTTTTTTTGTGATTTTCAATTTAAGCAATTTTTGAATTTTTTGAATCAATAGTTTGCAAACGATTTGATTCGTCTTTAAACACCTCCAATTAAAAGAGAGGGTTAAAGATTGCATTGTTATCACTCATATAATTCCATTTCATTTTATGAGAAGTGTTTTTTTATTTGTGTAAAGCCTTACAAGAAGAGGATAAACCCCTCTATGTAATTAAATAAAATGGATAATGAAGAAGAAACCATATTAGAATGAAAAGGGAAGGATTAAAACAAATTACTATTTTTGTAAAAGAAATCACTATTTAGATAAAATAAATATTATTTAATCAAATGAAATTCGTTTATCATCAATGCATTATGCACTAGTCGATAGAGGTGGCAACATGGACTATTCAATCCAATTCGTGATGCAAGCTATAATAAGTTAGCTCAAAATTTTCATAACTTCCTAAATCAAACTTGATTGAATTAAGCTAAAAAAAAGTCAAAAGTTAATTTATGAAAACAAAATTTAACACCCAACATCTTACTTTTTTTTATTATTGAAACTGCCAAGTAATTTGATTCATTTTGTAACCTTTAGATCAAGAGTTTAATTTATTCAACTTATAATTAGACTCCATCCTTTAACACAATTTACTTCTACCTTGAACACCAAGTAATTAGGCTTTAAGTCATCCAACACCTCCAAAAATTACCATGGTTACAATATTCTTGTAAAAAATACAAACCCTAATCACAAAGATATAGCTATTTATCCAATCCATTCACACTGAACCAATTTTCATCAAACCTCATAAGTCATAACCACCCACTTGAGACCCATGCCATTGCACCTCAAGATTATCCTTGTAACCTCTATAAAGTATAAACCATCATCAAAGCTAAAAACCAGCTACTTGATTCATAGCCTCTATGTTGTAGATTCCACCCCATCATGAACTCTATATGTGCCTGTGTTGTACCCTTAAATAAGTTATCAATAACAAGCATTAACCCCACCCATCGTACCCGTCTACATTGCCAAACACCACCCATTGTCACATTATTCCCACAAAAGTTTCTTTTCCATTATCTCGCTATTACATATGTGATTTTTAGTAATATTTTGACAAAGTGTTAGAAAAAAATATTACTAAAAAGTTATATGTGCAGTAGTGTCTCTGCCATGAATTACAGAACCATCACCACTCAACTCAACATATGATTACCGTGAAGCAAGGTGTTATGGTCTCCAAGTCAATAATTTACTTAAATGTGAGTTTTTTTTTTTTTTTTCTCTAGTTAAAGAGGATTGTGCTTGGAGGTGTAGTGTAGTACCTAGGTTCCAGAAAATTGTGTAGACGATTATAACTTTTAAGGGGTACATGTTAATAACCAACAAGCTATAAATTCATATTCATACAAAAAGAAGTTAGGTTTAATTACTCAATTAATTCCTATATTTACAAAAAAAAAAAAAAAAATCTTATACTTAAAAACATTATCTTTTAGTCCTTACATTTACCATTTTTAATCAGAATCAATCAATACATAAATCAGAATCAATCAATACATATATTATTTATTCTTATTCTAAAAGATAAATAATAAAAATATAAACAACTATATTGTGTTTTACTTTTAATTAAGATTAATTTGTTTACAAAATATGTTTGGAAAGGCATACTTGGCACTAAGGATCGATTTCTAAGAAATTAGGATGTATACTATTAAATATCTTGGAATTGAATGGAGTTAATGATCGTTTCTGCTCCATCATTTGATGCACAATGATAAAAGATAAAATTGAAATTAAATTAAATGAAAATCTACAAGAAAAGAGGAATAAGCACAACTCATTTTTTTCCGAAGAGAGTGACAATTCTCACATTTTAAAGAAGGAATATTCAAGTTTTGCTTGTCTTAGGGTAATCAGGTCCAAATAAAATAGAATTGTCATTCGGTGTTTTAAGAGAACAAAGCAAGGAATAATCACTATTGTATAATACAGACAAACTAATATGACTATTTCACAGAATCAAATGTACCCTTAATTTTATTGAGATTTTCAAAGATTTTTATTCGTTAATTCAGTATCCTATTCTTCAAATTTGACTCAACTATGCAAAATATGAAACTCTTAAAAAAATCACCTTTAATTTACATCGATTTAATTTGTTCATCGTAAATACATGAATTTAAATTTAACAATTGGAGAAAATATAAATGACTTGGGATCTTATTAAAACATATTAGAATGGACTTGGGATCTCATTAAAAGCCATACTAGATTCTGATTAAATTAAAAGTACCGTGTAGATCTTGATCACACTAAAAGTATCTAGTCATTGATTAATTAAATTGCATCTTATTAAAAACGAATAAAAAAGTTGGGTCTAAATGCGAACATTAGTTAAATAATTAATTATATATGTAGGAGTTGGACAAATGATTTATATTAATATATAAATCATCTCAATATTTAAATATTTATTAATAAATTATTTAAATTCATATAAAATTTAATAATATTTTTTTATCTTAGATAATATATATTATTTATTTAAAATTAAGAAATGCTAACGAAATTCTTTCTAATACTTTCTTTCTAAAACTCTCTTTATGATTAATTAAAATAAATTACTATTTTTTGGTAAATTTTGTTTCTCATTTGATTATTCTCTCTCCTAATTTATATTAAATAAGAAGAAAAATTTACAAAAATTGATGTTTTCAAATAATTCTAATCAATCATAAAAAGATTTTTTGAGGAAAGTATCAAATAAAATGCCACTAATATTTATCTCTAAAATTATACAGAAGTTTTTCAGTGGCCAAGCTTTGGCTTTTGGCATAGTTAAACATTAAAATGAATTGAAATATTCAAAATATTCACAAAAAATGAAAAAATATATCAGTATTATCCACAAAATTTTATTTTACTCGTTAGTTTGGGTAGAAATAAAAAAAAAAACAATTATACTTGGATTGATAGATCTCCCAATTTTGTAATTTCTCCTCCATAGGAAAAACATTGTATATATAATTTTGAGTAAAAAAAATAGAAGGTCCAAATTGTCCTTAATATTACATCTCTATGCTTTTTGCTTTAAAAAAAAATTACACTAATTTCTTTCCTTTTTTTTCTAGGCTAAAATGCAAACTATTATTTTTTAAAAAATATTATAATTTTAGTCTCTTATTTTTAATTAAAACATCATGTTCACAACTTTTAAAATCCATGATTTTAGTTCTTTGTTTTCTAATTGAGACATTTTATTTTTCACTTTTAAAATATTTGCGATTCTAGTCCTTGTGTGGCCAATTTCAAGCATTTATCTATGTATTATGTATTCTGTTAATGTTGATTAGCACATGTCTGTTTATTAGTCAAGTGACTATTTTTTCAAATTTTTAATTACTAATAAGCTTAATTTATAAAAATAAATAAAAATAAAAAGTATACAGTCAATGTCTAAAATTGGAAAGATTAAAATCATGGATTTTTTAAAAGTGAAGAATTAAATTTCTTAATTAAGAATATGAAAACTAAAATCACGTACTTGAGAAAAGAAGATAATAAAAATTGTATTTTAGTTTTTTTTTTTACTTAATAACAAGAGATATATGTAATTAGGATGAGAATATATAAGTCAAATTGCCCAACAAAAAGCCATAAGCTTAGCCCACAGGCCCAAGATACACTAAATATTTTATATTTAGTTAAAAAGGCCAAACCTTTAGGTCATTCAAATAGTCTTTTAGATCAAACAAGCTAAACTATTTAAGTAAATATAAATAATATTTTTTTGTCAATATTATTATTATATTCAAATTTCATAATTATTATGATATCATATATTTATTTACCTTTTTAAATATTAACATATTTGTTGATAAAAATAAAGAATCAAACTAATAGACTTCTTAGATGATAAATTAATATTCTATTTAAAGTTATTCGGAAATAGACTTTCAAAAAAAAAAAAAAAGTTATCATGTTGATCAAATTAATCCCTAAAAGTAGGTGTATATTCATGGTATAAACAAGTCATACTCAACTCTTATTAATGAATAGCCTATTTGTTTCCATATCTCTCTCATGCCTTCAATAGCAATGGTTTAATTTTCATAATTTATTATTTTTTAAACTTGGAGTGAATTTGATGATACACAAGGTACAACACAAACACAACAAGACATGATAATTATGCAAGTTACAAGATAACTTTTTTTTTATCATATGCAGTGTTTGGTGAATCATAGACAACACAAATAATATATATATATATATATATATATATATATATATATAACATCAATAATGAGTGGTGTAAATACAATTTTGAGATTCCAATAGACATGGCAACGGGGCGGGTCGGGGGCGGTTTTTACTTATACCACCCCCGCCCCCGCCCTTCAAAACCACCCCCGCCCCCGCCCCCAAAACCGGCGGGTCTAAAAAAATTACCCCCGCCCCCGCCCCCGACGGGGTCGGTTTTCCCCGCCCCCGCCCCGCCCCCGAACACTTAAAAATTACTATTAAAAAATTAATTTTAAACAACAATCATAATATAAAATTTAATCGCGCTAAGTCTCAAATGTATGTAATTACAATAAAATTTCAACATTAGATGTTTATTGTTGGAAAATAAAATTAGTTATACTCTTAATTCTTGAATAAAATTAAGCCTTTATTCCAAGGTATTCCAAATATATAAAAATATTTTTGAAAATAATTAATTATAGCATGGCGGGGGCGGGGGCGGGGACGGGGCGGTTATCAGCATTACCAAAACCGCCCCCGCCCCCGAATTCACAAGCGGGGAAAAACCGAACCCGAACCCGAAACCGGTCAACTCGGTTTTTCCCCGTTGACATCGGGGCGGGTTCGAACGGATGCCCACGGGTGCAGGTCAAGTTGCCATGTCTAGATTCCAACAAGGAAAAAAAAAACAGAAAGAAAAAAGAGTTAAGAAGAAAGATGAGTTGCGTCTGTGCATGAATAAGTAACCGCCAAAGCGTGTGGTTAGATTTTATAAGGGAGAAGAGTGGCAATGAGCATTTGGTGAGGAAATTTAATAGGGATAAATCTAAATTTTTAACTGTGTTTGTGGTGGACACAAAGTTGTCCCTCAATGTACCGAGTAACAAGCTTTTATAATCTTGTCTTGTCCTGTAACATCTATTTTGTGTTTGTCCCGCAATCATTTTTATATTCAAACATGCAATCAATTTTTTTGTGCTGTGTTCATGTTTCTTACTTTTTCTCGAATCAAACGCACCCTTCAGAGTTTTCTCATTGACCTACTAATCGATTAGCCAATTTAAGGATAAGAAAAATCTATTTAATATCTTTAGTATGCAATATGTCTTTTAAGTAAGTTAACAATTTAAATTAGTATATAAAAATATGTCATGCCAAACTTAAAAACAAGTTAATTTGGGGAGTTTTTTTTTTTTTTTTTTACAAAAACACACCCTTCTTGAAAACTAAATTTTTGAATTTTTCATACATAAAAGTGTGGCTAAACATTAGGAAAATTAGTTTTCATAATGAATTAAAATCATAATAAATTAGGGAAACTAATTTTCATAATGTAAAATTTACCTAAGTAAATTAGCTGTCATAATGTAAATTTTTACATTACACAAACTAGTTTTTCCTTTTTGCAAATCTTACGAAAACTAGTTTCCATAATATAAAACTTACATAACAATTTTTTTTGTAAGGTCAACAAAAATGAAAAAAAAAAAAAAAAACAAATGAAAGACTGAGATGGCTCGGGACAGCAAAAGTTGAGAAGAGAAAAGAGAAATTAAATAAGAAGGATGCAAACGGTGGTGTGTGTGTGGGAAGGAGTAAACCAGACATAGACATTGAATATTTTGAATATGTCTTATCTATTTAAGAAAAGTTTTATTCAATCTAATTTATTTTCACCCTAGTTATAACATATTTTTTTATTTCTTATTTTCAGCCACTCAAACTATATATAATCTCCACTCAAACTATCTAACTATCTTCATGTTTTCTTCTTTCTATGTTTATCTTTTATATATTTTTAAAAGTCCAAATATAAAGCTATCTAAAACATACTGCAGTGGGAACTATATATGTATATCCAGAGAGGAAAAACAGTGAACGCCAAATTTATTTCAATGTTGAATCATTTATAATAAATTTTAAACTAAATTATAATTTTAATTCCATTTTAATTTGTGGTCGGCGATATTGATTACCTATTTTTGAAAACTCTCAAAATTGGTCATATCCTGAATTTTACATACATTTTTTTATTTTGATTTAAAAAATTATACATATAACATATTCATTTAAATTATCATAAAAATGATTCAATTAATTGAAATGTAAAAAACAAAGGTATTTTAAAAAGTTGCATAATTTTTTGGATGATCACATGACATTAAATCTTTATCATTCATACATATTTATATGATACTTAAATTTACTCCTCCAATGTATATATAAATCAACACATTATCTTATATATTTTTACAAAATAGCTTTGACATATAAAATAAAAAGAAGAAATTAATTAAATTTTAAAAATTAAGTTAAATAAATGTTTTTCAAATAATTTTTAAAAAATTTGTAAGAATAATATAATAGATAATAACATTTATAAATATTATATCAAATATTTAATAATGTTATAATATTTTTTTTAATATTTATCAAGTGAGCTTATGTTTCTTTTTGATCTTTTTCTTTATGATTTTATATAATGACATAAATATACTTTTTATCCTTTAAATTTGGTTCCTTTTATTTTTGTCCATAAATTTAATTTCCTTTTAATAGTCATCGGATTTTAAAAATTATTCTTTTTAGTCCCTCATCATGATTTTTTTTTGGAAGATTGATTTTGGGGGAGTGGGACTGTGGGAGAATTTTTATTTATAGAGAGGGACTAAAAAATAATTTTAAAAATTGAAGGACTAAAAAATAAAATTTAAATTTGGGAGGTCGACCAAAAAGAAGTCATCAAATTAGAAAGACCAAAATTAAATCATAATTTTTCAATATTTTTTGCACGCGTGCTCACACACATATTTATCATAATGATATATTCTTATATTATTAGAATGCAACGAAAAAATATTACAAATTAGAATGCATAACCTAGAGAGTAAGACTCCTACTCTCATCACTCTTTCATTTAAACATTCTTATTATTCTCTTTCTTTTATTCTTTCATATATTTTATAACCCTCAAAACTAACTATTTTTTTTTTTATATTTTTCTACCATCCCAAACTACCCTTATTTTATCTATATTTGATCTTGTTAATTGTATGTCTCTTTCAATCATTTATCTCTATATATAAATTGAATTTTAATAGTTTTTTTAAAGAAATTGTCAATAACTGGAAATAATCTTATATCACATTTTAAATAATTGATTGTTAATTAAAATATAATTTATATATTTAAGGATACTTGTTTACTACAAATTATAATTATAATATAATTTATATTTCCAAAAATATTTATTAATTACAGATTTTAATTGTATAAAAATAAATATTCGTCATATAAAATCCATAAGCTAAAATACTGGTTAATGAGAAACTTAAAATCATTACTTAAAAACTGTTTAATACACTATATTAAATATTTTTAAATGCTTAAAATATTAAATACTTGTTTATTTTTAGTGAATTGATTACTTGGTATTAATTATATTTTAATTAAAAATTTGGATATAACACACATGCAGGCACACACATACACAAGTATAAGTTTAAATCATTGGTGTATTTTGAAAGAATATTTAATTATAATTTAATTAACAATCAATTATTT
>PYAF01002704.1:78898-93672 GCA_007407185.1 Glycine tomentella | reverse complement strand
CGGCAAAGACGCAGTAATGTAAAAACAACAATAATGCGGAAAGTGAAGAGAAGATACCTGTTAAGAGAAGGAAGTGGAAACCGGAAGTAATCGAGTAGAAGAGGAAGAGAATGCTCAAAGGAACGCGGAGAGAGAAAAGAGAAAGTTCTAGCAAGGGGTAAGCAGAAATGACAAGTGAAAGAGAAGATAGGCAAAAAGTGCGGGTTTTGAAGAATAAAATTTGAAATGCAATGATAACCTGCAGAAACCTCCAGAAGGAAGGAAACGGTTCAGTCACCACAATGAAACGACATATGGACATTATGGTAAAAGCACATTCAACCGTGAGGGCAAGAAAGTAATGTTGCATCAGTGGTAATTATCACCAGGCGAATGAAGCGACAGGTCCTTTAAATGCATTCATCATCCTTAATGACAGGAATAGTAATCAATGCGGATTGAGAGGGTCAATAGCCTCTTCTAACACATCATTAGCGATACAGTACCTACTCAGAATAAATCCGAACACACCTATTCGGATAAGTCCAGTCGAGTGTTTTTACTCGGGAAAATCTGGATACAAGTATCCACGAAAGTTTAGCCGAAAATGTTTCTTCTACTCGGATAGTCTCATGACCCCGAATGATGTCGGATAGAAACATGATTGTGGAAGTATGTCCTCAGAATGCTCGAAGAATTGTATCCGGACAAACGTAGTGGGGGAATTTATCCGGAGTATCGTGGATGGAAAATTGCATCCGAATAATATTTTGCTCGGTGAAAATCGGTTAATTGTAGTCGGATTACTGCAGATTCTCCCGAAGGCTACAAGATTACATAATTCATCCCGGCTACCGAGTATACTTGCTAATCGGGCTGGGGGGCAACTGTTATGGTTGTCGTGGTTTGGGCCTAGGCCCAATTGTTATTAACGATCATGTAAACAGTGTCTTCATAGAACGTGGAGGCTGACTTAGTCCATGATGGACGTTGAGAACGTGCTGGATGAAGCCGGGAATCCAGGGAGCAGTTCCAATACCCGTTACGAGGTAATCTGTATATAAATACACAATAATCGCCGGTGAAAGGTACACACATACATTCTAACTCTCTCTCTCAATTACACAGAGTACACACCCCACGCCAATTGGTGTATCTCTGTGATCTTCTGCTCCAAGGTATCATTTTTCATTGATATCCTTGGGCTTGCAGAGTTAGAGTGATCAAACAACAAACACATAGCACTTCGGTGTTATACAGTTGTGTTCTGAGAATAAACAGAACACCTTCCATTTGCAATATTCTCTTATAATAAATTGAACCAAATTATGTAGAAAAAAGAAGAAGAAAAAAGTGCATAAAATCATTCATGACCAAAATCATAACCAGTTAATAACTACTTGGTCCACGGTCATGATGATTTTAATTATCAATTTCTTAAATCACACGCGATTTTTTAAATATTTGAAAACAAACTTATCTCTTTATTAATTATCAATTTATACTAAGAAATTGTGATCATTACCTGCCTAGGTTTTTCGCATTTACTCTAATTAATTATCTCCTCAAGTATACTGCCCAGAATATGTAAAAATCGATTATCTCGATCTCTCCCCTATACGTTTCCTCCAATAGCTTTGATAAACTTTGGAGTATTAGTGAAAGATGCAGTTGCTATCATTATGGATGCAAAATTGTTTAGAACAAAAAAGAAAATTACTGGGGTCCTGGCTGTTATTATTATATGGTTTCGGTGATGGTGTCTTGAAGGAGGAAATCACACTTTGATACTTATTTCTACTTCCAAAACCAGCTAATTAAAAGAGGATTTGTATAGTAAAAATGTGTGTGGAGAAAGAATTCGGTGAGGTTAATAAAATTAAGAATAAATAATTTTGCTTTGAAATTAGGTACAATCTTACAACAGCTTAAATTTAATATCAGGATTGAAACTGATTAGGGAAGTGAGTGTGTGTAATCGAGTGAGGAAGAAAGAGGAAGAGTGATAAATCTTAGATGACAACCGTCTCCATATTTATTTTAGTATCGGAAGAAAATTTTGGTAAAAACTTCAAAAGCTGAATTTTTTTTTTCTCTCTAAAGGGATGTTTTTAGGAGATAAGTTTTTATTTCTTAAGCATCATAAGTGAAAAAACTTAATAATGTTTGATATGCATTAAAAAAAATAACACTTATGTAAAATGATATTTTTTGGGAGATTTTTATAGTCAGTTTCTCTCATGAAAACTTTTTCATGAGAGAAATGAAAATCTTATTTTTTTTTAGTTTTATTTTTTTCTATATTAAAAATATCATTAAATTATATAATATAATAAACAATTAAAATTAATAAAAATATGTGTAATTTTTTTATTCATAAAAAATTTATCTAGAATTTTTTAATGATCAATTAAATAGATTTTATTTAATTACAGAAAATATAACATAACTCACAGAAATCATGATTGTCATCAAAGTAAAAAAAAAAAAAATATATCTCATCAAATATATCATTATTAAAGATCATATACGTTAGAATTGAGCTTTAACCTGAGTTATTTAGTTTCTTTTTTCCTTTTCGTTGTCTGTTTCTTATGTTTCCGACGAGTAAAAAAAATCTCTAACCTAATAACCTGAATCAAAAAAAGTATTAATCCTTAAGCCAAATTAACACTAGCACCGTATTCACCTGAAGGACACTTCACACCTTGCATAAATTTTGCTAACCTCCACATTAAAGAGCACAGTATGATGACACTCTGGCATGAACTGTGTGATGCTTACATAGTTACATATATATCCCCAAAAAATAATAATAATAAAATAAACGGTGCATATAAAATAACCAATTTTTTCATTTACGTTTATTTTGGTCAAAAAGCCAAACTGCAAAACTAGAGTGATGCAGAGGTAGAAAAAAAAAGGTGCCAAGCATTTCCAAATCCCCTACACCAAAGTTGAGTGCTTGTGTTCACTCACACCCACAACCCCAACAACAACAACAACAACACAACAGTTTCAAAATTCAGCCTATATAAAGCACCAATTGCCCCCATGGAGCCTCCCCAAACTTGATTCCCCACAACATTCTCCAAAATCACCTAAAGAAATTTCAAGTCCTCACCATGGCTGATGGTAGTAGTAGCAACACCAAGAGCAATTCCCTGATCCTCCATCACCCCACAAACTTGAAGGGTGGTTGGAATGCTGCCATCTTCATCATATGTGAGTCCAAATCAAAACCTCTCTCTCTTTCTCTCCATCATTCATTTCCCCTTTCTCTCTTAATTTTTTTGATTCCCACATGATTTCTCTGATCCTGTTCGAGACATTGTCAGATACTAAATATAAATATGAACATCTCTAATAATGAGAATTCAAACCTTTATTTACTTAGTTTCAATAGATTAAGGGTGTAGTTAGATTACAATCTAGGGACTCTGAGACCACAATCCAAACACACATTAACCCCATAGACCTAACCCATTATTTTTTTTTCTCTCTTTTGCATCATGACGAGTTTGATCTTGATTTGATCATGTATATGTGATGTGATGATGCGATGATTATGTTTTTGCTTTGTGGGCAGTTGTGGAATTTGCTGAGAGATTTGCTTACCAAGGGTTGGCAAGTAATCTCATCCAATACCTTACAAATGTTCTGAATGAACCAATCACACAAGCAGCCAAAGATGTGAACACATGGGTTGGTGCCTCCTCTCTCTTCCCTTTGCTTGGTGGCTTCATAGCTGATTCCTATCTGGGTCGCTTCAACACCATACTCTTGTCCTCAGTCATTTATTTCGTGGTAAGTAAAATTTAATTTATTTATTTTTTCAGTGTTCCAAGTTTAATTCGTTTGGGTAAAATATTGTCATGTCTCTTCTGTTCTTGATTCTTGCTAAATGGGTGGAATCTAATTTATGTGTTCATTGCTCTTCGGATGCAACAACTTTGTCTTTTTTCAAGTTTTTCGTGTTACGTATATGGTCCCACATCGTGAAGGAACCATAATAAATATCGGATTTAATTATTTACTATATGTTTTTTTTTTATTTATTTATTTTAGCGGAATCTCATAACCGCGTTATTTTATCATCGCTGCAAGACAAATGCAAATAATTAAGCGGTTATATAAGACACGGATTAAGACATATAAAATGTTTTTTTGGTTGAAACGTATAATTATCATTATAATTATAATTTGTATACTATTTACGTGTTTATTATATGTTTATTATATATGTTTGTTTAAAAATTTAGTTTGTTTCAAAATATTTGTTATTTTAGAAAATTAAAAAAGTATTAAGTTTTTTTATTTGTAAATTTTTTATTAAGTTTTCGTTTAAGTAATTTTTTTATGCATGAATATATCTCACTTTAATCTTTTAATGAATCTATAGTTACATTCTAATTCTTTTAATAAACATATTTTAGTCAAAGATTTATTTTGTTACTATTAAAATTTGTGTAAATAATACTACTCTTTTTAAGAAAAAAAAGTGTGCATTACCTTAAAGAAAAAAAGAATGATAAGATACAAAGGAGTATTTAATGATGTCTTAATTAGTATTCTAATTTAAATAGATTTCTTAATAAAGATATTTTTAACAAAATATATTTTGGAGTTGAACTTGTGTAATTAGTAATTTTCTAAAGAAGTGTGCATTACCTTAAAAAAACGAATAAGACAAATGGATACGTTAACTAGTAGTAGTATTATTTTAAAGATAATGAATAACACAATTTTTGGGTCTCTTTCCATTAACTACACCTGCAACGAGAAGAGAGAAAAGGTTGAAGACAAACCCAGTCTTTAACAAAACTCTTTAATAAAGAAAATACAATATGCTAGTTTTGAAATCCGGCAAGTATACAATTTTCGGTTATAACCTTCGATATTCATTTGTATTAAAGAGATTTTTTAGTTACTAAAATAATGAGTTTTAATATTTTTTTAAACAAAATTAAAATATTTATTATTTAAAATATTATAGCACCTAAAAGTTTTTTTTGGTGAATAACTGCTATTTAATTTATTGATAGTCAATATACATGGAATATTTTTTTAGAAGTAATGCCTTTCGTAAATATAATATTTATATAGGATTTTGTCTTATAATAAAACGACGGTTAATGTAATAAATGCAGATATTGTAAATATCATAACATGGCTGTTTTCTTTCGAACACAAACTTCATTGCATATTGAATAATTTAAGAGAAATACAAATCAATTTAATTAAGTAAAAAAGATAATTTAAGTATATAAAAAGTCAGGATATAAAGACTACTAAAATTAATTAAGAGATACTTGATTCCTGATGTAAATGATGTTTATCTTCTCATCGCATCTTACATCTACCTTAATTACATCATGCTAAACACAAGTGACTCGTGTTATATTTTCAATATTTTGAATTGAAAAATCAACGCATCAAATCAAACACTAAGAAAACTTTTCTATCACAACCCCTAATTCACAAATTTTTCTGTGATTTCAATCCTAATCAAACCAGTTACTTTTTTACTTTTATTTTATTTTAGTTAAGTTTATAAAATATTATAAATTAGTAATATTGTGTCTTGTCTACAAATTCATCTAAGAAACTTATAAATTAATAAAAAGATTGAACTACTATCACTCACCATGATTTACATAATACTAATTAAAATTAAACTTGTTAGTTTATGTAATAATTACTTGGACAAGATATGAAAACTGATGAATTAAATAAATTACTATTAGATAGTAAACATATATAACTGGCAAAAAAACACACTCTTCATGATTCAAATTTTTAACACTTAATTATTGAGAGGTTAAATTGTTATGTGGGGTATTTCT
The DNA here is from genome assembly GCA_007407185.1 of Glycine tomentella. Lineage (NCBI taxonomy): Eukaryota > Viridiplantae > Streptophyta > Magnoliopsida > Fabales > Fabaceae > Glycine > Glycine tomentella. The sequence continues at coordinate 87,847 of PYAF01002704.1, read as the reverse complement.
TGTTGTGGGTACTTTCCACTTCCACGGATCACTCAAATGCTTGAGCACATCTCTTATGATTCCAATATTCCGTACAAGATTTGCATATTTCCTGTGATTGTCCACATTATACAAGTCAGCACCATGCATGCACTGTGAATTATTTAATAAATAGTTTTAGCCGTTGTTGATGGAAAAAGAATATCATATCCTCACGTCACATGAACATATGTGCTACAGGGCATGGTTTTCTTGACACTTTCAGTGTCGGTACTCAAACACAAACTCCTTTTTTTTTTGGCACTTTATGTCCTGGCCATCGGCGATGGAGGTCACAAGCCTTGTGTTCAGACCTTCGCCGCCGATCAGTTTGACGAGGACACACCCGAGGAGAAGGATGCCAAGAGCTCATTCTTCAACTGGTGGTACTTGGGGATTGTGGCTGGCTCAACTGGTTCTGTTTTTGTTGTCATATATCTTCAGGTAAATTCATGAAATTCTTAAGACTAAAGTTTTAATTTGTGCAATACATGAAATATGAAATTATTAAAATATTGTCCATTTTATTATAATTTTAGAGGCTAAAGGGAATGTTATTTTATCCTGTTTGGATATTAAAATGACCACTTTATAGTAATTTTAGAGAATAAAGTGACATTTTAATAATTTCAAAGACTAACTTAATGTATTAATATTTTTTAGTTTAGTTATTTCATTATTCATGATAAAAAGCTAGCATCAATTTGATTGTCTAATATTAATGATAGTAATTTTTGTAAGAGAAATTCTTAAGTACTTGTACAGTGGCTACGGGCTAGGTATGATCTATTAAAAACTCAAAAGGTAAGTAAAATTAATGATAAAAAATATAATAAAGTCAGTAATCAAGTTTTTTTTTATCGTAAGCTTTTGCTCATAATTTTTTGCATTTTATTATCTTATGACGTTAATTTGATTCCAATACACGGTAATTTTTGAAATATTTTGACTGAAAAGAATCATTTGAGAATCATACTGTTGTTATAAAGTCTTTTGAAAATCTGTCGAATGACAAAAGTTGGATTTCCTCTATTGTTAATTTGTTTGTTTATGACTAACTTCTTTACCTGTATTTGATAATATCCACGTTTAGCACATCTCTTCTATGTTTCATTTTTTTAAGCGTCATTAGTCAACTTGTATGTGATGGCTTTGTATTCCATCTTTTTCCCAAACAATTGTAATTAATACTTTTACATTCTTTAGATTTAACAACACAAAACAATAATTAATTAATTTAGAATAAAATCGTTTTCTTAGCACTTTAAAAAAATTTTATATTGAAATTATTTTTCTATTTGTTCATTATTTTTTTGAAGTCTATGATTGAATCTCTAGATTTGCTTCTGGGGAGAAAATTACCATGATTGAATATTAAAACTATTCTAAAATATATATTTTTTATTAGTCAGTATTCAATATCCATTGTCATCTTATGAAGTGAAATAAGAAAGTAATTAATTAATCAAAAGATCGGGATATATAATATAAAATATGATATCCGAGTTGACATTAAATAATATATATTCTCTTTTATATAAGAATGGTTTGCAAGGTAGGTGGGACTTGTAAAATAAGAGGAACAATATAAAATTTATTTGTTTCTTTTTGTGTGTGTGTAACGCCAAAACAAATAGAATAGTACTATAGTGGATAAACATACAAGGAGAATTTATGGATCACACACATTTCTTTATTAGAATATCAAGTTTCACTAACATGGGAACATATTCCACATACAAGTCTTTTCCATTTATATGCATCACCCTTGGACAAGTTAAGTGAAACAGATTGTTCATTGTAAAAAGGTGAGAAGAGTGGACGCTGTAGTGTCTTCTAAATTTTACAAAGAATGTTAGGTTATACATGGACAAAAATTGAGTTTACACTACTGTCAACAATTTCTTAGAAAGTCATGTTTATCTATAAGCATATATAATAGCAATAGGACTTTTTTAGTCTTTATTTTTTACACGCATGTATCCCTCAACTACATATATAATTGATCCCACTCTTAACTGAAGTTTTATCCTTTAATTACGTATTCCCATTTTTTTTATTGAACTTCTTCTCTTTCTCTTTTATTTTATATTTTTTCTTTTTAAAAAATGTTCCCCTAATTATTATTAATCTTTTCAATTATTTGACAAAACATGATTAAAATGTTATAAATATTTTTATAAGAATTTAATTAAAATATAATAATAGTGTAAATATTTTTTATATTATCATCTAATCATAATCAAAATGTATAATAAACTTGTTAAATTTTAGTATAATATATCAACATGGATTGACCATGTAAAATATTTTACCCCAACTTTGTGGACAAAATGTAAATTCTAAAAATATCACTTAACACCAAAACTCTAAGTTTATAATTTTTTTTAAGGAGTAAAAATGAAATATATTAATAATCTTAGCTTCAGTACAAGATGTACTCAAAACAAAGCTAGCTAAAAGCAAAAAATAAGTCATCTCTAAAAGTACAAGTGTCACGAGCAAAGAATGTAGGTAGTGAAACAATCATACTTGCTAGACACCAAAGCATAAAACAATTCCACTGCTTGGAACTGATAAAGTGAATAAAAAATGAGGTGAATTCCAAGCTTGAGAACGTAGCCTCAAAACATCAGCACGATAAGCATATATAGAAAATTGGTGCAGCTTTTTGCATACAAACAAATACTTCTACTGATTCTCTATGTTTACCATAACCCCACATATATACGATGTAATAAAAACTAACCCCATAACTCTGTTTATCATAACCACACATACATGATGTCATGAGTAAGAATAACCCATAATATATGTGTGACTTTGACATACAATTATTGACTCCTATTCCTTGATCATGTTATGATGAATAACCACACATATGAATATGATGTCATATAGGTAAGAATATATAATTTATTAGTTTCTTTAAATGTATCAGTTTGAAAGATTCAAATCTACGATTTTTCTATTTTCTTTTTATCTTTTTTAATTACTTATTCAATCTTATATCTCCAACCCATACATATATATCTATATATGACTGACTTTGATAATTATTTGTTGACTCCTTATCTCGATCATGTTATGGTAAAGAGCCAAAAAGCCAATGAAATAGTTGTAATTTGATGATGTTGATGTGGATTTGAATGAAATTGAACAAAATAGGACAATGTTGGGTGGGGAGTGGGGCTAGGAGTGCTGGCAGGGGTGTTGGCTTTGGCATTGGCACTCTTCTTGTTGGGAATCAAAAGGTACAGAAAGGAAGGCCCTGCAGGGAGCCCATTCACCAGGCTGGCCCAAGTCTTCGTCGCCGCATCACGCAAGTGGCGGGTGCAGGCCACGCACAGCCACCACAATTATTGCTACGACGAGGATGAGGAGCATCATGAGCCCCATAATCATCTCAATGTTCAACCCAAAATCCACACTCTCCTCCATACTCATCAATATAGGTGGGTGCCACACTCTCCATATTTTTCTTTCCATTCATGAAGTTATTATTAAAAAAAAAGAAGCTATACTTTACTACGTCATAGTCATTTCAAAACAATTAATGAATAAATAATTTTTTAGGTGCATGAAATACTTTCTCCATGTGGTTTATGATTAAGTTGAAGTGGAGGGAATGATGTTGAAATTGTGGTGGGAAGAGTAAAGTTTGTTGAATAGTTGTGATTAAATTTGTTATACTTATATTTATAATATGCTTTTTAGTTGGTTTGATGATAAAGACATTGCGCAAATAAGTTAAACTTGTGTTTTTTGTCAGAGAAGGAGAATAAATATAATGAACATATATATAATCAAAGTCAACTATCTTCTTAAAAAGAATAAGGAGGTTTTCAAAAAATTTCTGCTCTTCTGAATTGGAAAGGTGTGCTTTAGAAGATAACGCACATGTAATTATTGATTAAAAAAATTAGCGATTGAAATTATAATAAATATTAAATGCATATATATAGTAAATTTGAAGTTAGTTGCAATCATGGTCATTAGTATACTTTATTAATTATCTGAAATGCACTATTCTCACTTTAGAAAAGTGGAATCCTTTGTCATACTCACATGGTAAATGTTATTATATGCATGTAAGCATTTTTAATATTTCGTGTTAATAAGGAGGTCTCTCTTCCTCTTTTTCTTTGCATCCTTAACACAAGCACTTCTTCTATGAACAACAGAGTATTTATACACAAACTATTCAAATGCATAGATCGAATAATATTAAAACAACCATAACATAACATAGGTTTCAACATAAGGCTTTAACATAGATTTTACCACTACCTAAAAATAATAGACTTTTATCATTATTTAATACATTCTAAGTATCTAATTAGTTGTACCACTCATACAAGAATTATTCCCACAACACTTACTGATAATCCAATTGGAGAATTTTTCTAGCTAGCTTGTACAATGGAGTCAACTCTGAAACATCAAAACTCATGGGGGCCACACTAGGGTTGGGTCTATGGTTTTTTGAGTCGATACCAACAACAATTCATTGTGGAACTTCTAGACTCTCTTTTTTCCTGTCTTTTTGTTGATTCAAAGTTGACACTTTCTATTACCACATCATTGCTAAAACAAAATTTAATTGCAACAGATTTTTGGACAAGGCAGCGATCATAGATGAAATTGATGCCAAGAGCAAGACAAGAGACCCTTGGAGGCTATGTTCAGTGACACAAGTTGAGGAAGTGAAGCTTGTCCTTCGTTTGATTCCAATATGGCTAAGTTGCTTAATGTTCACTGTTGTACAAGCTCAAGTGCACACATTTTTCATCAAGCAAGGTGCCACAATGGTACGTTCCATAGGACCACATTTCCAAGTCCCACCAGCATCACTCCAAGGCCTCGTTGGAGTCACAATCCTCTTTGCTGTGCCATTCTATGACCGTGTCTTTGTGCCACTAGCAAGGAAAATCACAGGGAAACCCACTGGGATAACTGTGCTACAAAGAATTGGGGTTGGACTTTTCTTGTCAATCCTTAACATGGTTGTGTCAGCACTTGTGGAGGCCAAAAGGGTTGGTGTTGCAAAAGACAGTGGCCTAATTGATGACCCAAAAGCAGTGCTACCAATCAGCATTTGGTGGCTGCTTCCTCAGTACATGATCACTGGGATCTCTGATGCATTCACAATTGTGGGGCTACAAGAGTTGTTTTATGACCAAATGCCTGAGGCACTTAGGAGTTTGGGGGCTGCAGCATACATTAGCATTGTGGGGGTTGGGAGCTTTGTTGGCAACATTGTTATAATTGTTGTGGAGGGTGTCACATCAAGGGCTGGTGAGAAGTGGCTAGGAAACAACCTCAATAGGGCACACCTTGATTACTTCTATTGGGTCTTGGCAGTGTTGAGTGCTGTTAATTTGTGTGTTTATGTGTGGCTTGCCATTGTTTATGTGTACAAAAAAGTTGATGAGGGTCATCAAACTAGTGACCAACAGGGTTCTAGCCACAAGAAATACAAACCTGGAGTGTGAGGGGAAAAAAGAGTTAATGTTTGGCTTTTGATACATGTAGCCAATGTCAAATACCGAGTCCAAGATGAGAGTTAAGTATAGATTAACATTGTAATTCAAATAAATAGTAATCTTAGTTGCATGTTGGATTTCAATATGAGAGGATTTAGTAAATGATCATATTCTATGTAGAGAGAGTTAGAGAGAGAGGGTAATAGTTAAAACTAGTTATATTTGAAGGCTTTCTTAAGCATTGTATAAAATCATTAGAGTTAATATATAATTTAATTCTGAAAAATGACCATTTGTGATTGACAACTTGAAAGGACTAGTTTGTTAACAAATGGTATTTTGGGAAACCAATTTTTATAGACTTGCATTATCAAGAACTGAGAAAATACAATACTTTTGAAAAACCAAATTACACAACAATAATTTTAAAATGAAGTATATTGCAAAATTGGACTACTTTAACATTAGTATTAAATATAATATTGTTATTCTTTAAGAGCTACGCCAATGAGTATGTTTGAAATCAAGTCATTAAGTTACGTTAATAATATTAATACTAGATATAATATTCTTCTTTTAAAAAGTTATATTTATCGGTGTATTTAATTTAAGACGACAACAATTAAATATTTTATGTTTTTAGGACCTTATCATCAAGAAACCACATCATCAAGGTGTGTTAATATTAATATTAGATATAATGTTCTTTCTTAAAGAGTTATGTCTATAAGTGTATTTGATCTAAAATTACAACAAATAAATAATTTGTGTTTGAGACCTTATCATCAAGAAACTACATCATCAAGGTACGCTAATAATATTAATATTAGATATAACGTTCTTCCTTTAATAGTTATGTCTATTAATGCATTTGATTTAAGACAATAACAAATAAACAACTTGTGTATTTGAGACCTTATCATTAAGAAACTATGTAGTCATCAAGGTATGTTAATAACAATCTTAGATATAATATTCCTCCTTTAAGAGCTATGCTTATCAGTGTCTTTGTTTTAAGATGATAAGACAACAAGAAATAGACAATAAGGGGGTTTGAAAGTTGAAATTACATAATCAAGGTATACTAAAGCAATTCAATGCAACATATACTTAATGTGTGTGTTTTTATGTTCTCGTTTAAATGTACATTTATCTAAGTACTAGATTATCTTATTCCTTTAAGAGTTATGTCTATTAATGCATTTGATTTAAAACGACCAAAAAATAAATAACTTGTGTTTGAAAACTTATCATCAAGAAATCACGTTATTAAGGTACGTTAGTAACATTACTAGATATAATGTTCTTCCTTTAAGAGCTATGTTTATTAGTGACTTTAGACGACAAGAAATAGACAATAAGTGGATTTGAAAAAGTTGAACCTACATAATCAAAGTACATTAAAGCAACTCAATGAAACATATACTAAATGTGTGTGCTGTGCCCGTTTAAATGTGTGTTAAAATTGGACTACTTTAATCTCAATACTAGATATTACATTCTTCTTCTGTCAATTTTATTTTTTTCAGAACTTAAATAAATGACTTGATCTAAGAAGACAACAAATAGACAAATATATTTATATTACATCACTAAATCACATTAACATGAAAACAATCTAGAATAACATAGAACGAATATATATTTTTCATTGTCCGAAAATAAATTCGAACACCCACTACCTAAATAACATACCTAATCTTAATATTTACTTTAAGAAGTAACATTAAGTATCATATTTGAGTTAGAGTAGCAGTTATTAAAATTGGACAGACCCGATCAATTAGATAAGTTTGACCGGAACCCAATGTCTAGTATAACGGATAAGGTGTAGAATTGAAAATACAAGTGATTTTAAGTTGGCTTGGTTTAACTCAATTGAGAAGTTTGTTTTTTTTTCCCAATACCTATACTTATTAAATTGTTAATAACTAATTATTGAATGACATATAATATGCATCTTTAATATTTTTTATCTTAATAACAATATATAATAACTAATTATTATCATATTTATCATAATCTGTTTTATATCTTTATTAGAGTTTTTGTGATCATCTGGTTAAGTATAGTATTTAATCTTGAAAAATAAAAATTTTCTTAATTATTTAATGATAATACACAAAAAATAATTATAGTAGTAAATGATTATATAATATTTATTGTTTCATCATGATAATAAATTTAATTTCTAAATATAAAAAATATGAATTAATCATATTTTATTAAAATATTATATATTTTAATTTTTTAATGTATATATTAGATCAATAAATAATCCATCAATTGGATCTTTGGCTCAATGATTAAGTGATTCAATCATTGAATTCATATTCATAACACGTGTCAGAATAAAAGATATGTTAACCAAATTTGTTAGAGTAAGTAAAGGTATAAGTAACCAACCCAAGATTAATTTTAAATTTTTATTATGAAACATGAGTATGAGAAGCTTTTGTATCTGCAAACTCACAAATTAAATAGTGTCGCGATTAAGAAGCATTTCACATAATGGCCTTTTTCAAGCCTTTCTCATTAACTATTGTTACTAATTATTGCATAGTGTCATATTAAACTTCACAAATTAACCTATATGTGACATTAGATAAAGCAAAATACCTAAAAGTTTTTGCGAAAACTGCCACTATTACCCGCTCATGGTCTCTGTTATTTGTTTTTTTTTCTTTTACAGAATCTCTGTTAAAAGTTAAAACTATATTTTTCTCCTATTCTTTAATTATATTGCAACCAATCACACACAACTCCTTTCGCCACATATTCCGAACGAAACTTTTATTGTCAAAAGCTCTTTTATTTTACGAATTCAGATATTTTTTGACAACCTAAATTATTATTTTTAATTCAATTTATAATCATACCAAAAAAAAAACTCTAAAAAATATAAAGGAATCATATCTGACATAGCTAAATTTAAAGCGTCCCTAGTAGGAGCATCTTTAACGGATACTTTAATGGGCAAAGTAAGTGATAATTGACCCAAGAGACACGCCAACTCTGTTCCCACAGCTTTTTATGATTTTATCTATGTTCAGCTAAAAGCATAAAAAAGGGTGTGATATATATCACAATGGTTCTTTAAATTATAAACATTAATTAACTTTATTTCATTTCTGAAGTTATAAAAATTACTGTTTCAATATCTGAAGTTAACAAATGAAAATTATTAAAAAAAGAGACTTTATTAATAACTTCATAAAATAAAATGGCTGTCACTTAATAATTTAAGAAATTAAAATAATATTTATTTATCATCTTAAAATTAATTAATTTAGTTTCTCAACTAGTTGCAGATGTTTTTTATTATTAAAACTTCATAAACTTATCAACAAATTAGTTCAACTAAAATCAGACTCAAATCCTTTAATTAAAAGAGAAAAAAGATTATATACTAATAATATAATTTTTTATACAGTTATTAAATAAA